>JARYGA010031087.1:0-300712 GCA_030545235.1 Helianthus tuberosus
TTAGGTTTTTGGGGATGGGGTTGGGGTTGAGGTGTTTAGGTTTTTGCTAATTTTGTACATGTGTAGTAATAAATAGTAGTATTGAAAAAAGTACGACACCTTAAATCTATTTTTATGACATAAAAATATGCTCGAATATACTTGAATGAAAGATAAAAATTGTCATCTTACGGTGCTAGTTTTTAACAAAATGATAACGTATGGAGATTTTAGAAATGTTAAAAAAATATATGTATTGTTTTTCCAATTTTACCCCTTCTCACTAAAGTCCCACTTCCCCTCCATTTTCGTGGTTTTGAGGGAGTTTTTTTTAGTTTTTCATTAAGATGAGTTTTCTCTCTCTCTCACACACACACACACACACACACACACACACATATATATCATTATATATATATATATAATATATAGGGGAATGGTTTTATGCAGAACACTAAAATATTGCGAGAACATGCAGAACAAATGAATCTCTCATTTTTTCAATCCTAAAAACCTAAAAAGTAAATGAAAATGTTATAAGTGTAAGATTTATTGTTTCTCACACTAGAATTTAAAACAGTATAAGAAAAATCTTCAGTTTTTAAATAACCTACACACATGTAGGTTATGTGTAGGGTAAATTACCTACATGTATGTAGACTATGTGTAAGGGAAAATATATGATTTTTTATGTGTATATAATACACATATGAATGTAAGAAACATAAAATTTAAGAAATATGAACCTTAAATCCCAAAATTTAGTGATTTTAGAGTTGTTCTTTTGTTCTCGCAATAATTAGTGTTCTGTAATGATCTTTATCCTATATATATGTCACACCCTGACTTTTGCGGAAGCGTGATTTGGTGTGACTTGCTTAATATCATTGCATTCAACCATAACAAACAACTATATGATAAAACCAGATGTTCATCCATAGATAGTTTTCAAAATAATACAACTGTCATTGTTTCACATCAAACTAAGACTTCAAGTTTACATAACAACCCATTGTTTTAAGTTCTCTACTTGACCTCACCAAAAGCTACTTATCAAACAAAGCTTTGAACCATGTATCCTATCAAAGATATAATACATGATCCAAACCCTTCAACGTTGGATGGCATCATTTATTGAAGTTACATCTTGTAATCTTCTACGCCCGCCAGATCCATTCTCAATTCCCTGAAATACATGTAGTTTGAAAACATCAACAAAAGATTGAGCGAGTTCATGCGTTTTGTATGTGTGCATGAGTATCCTTGAAAACATTTTTAAGTATGTATGTAAGTATTTGTAAAACTGGTATGAAGCAACAAGGAAAACAGATCAATTAATGTGTAGCTAATACATAATATAAATGACATGGTATAGGAAGCACTCAACCCTTTATGCGTATTTCGTACCGGGCCTCCGGCGAAACGACATAGTCACCACATGCGGCCAACTCGCAGGCTCATGGGGTGGGGCTCAGCAACACCCAATAGATCTATCACTCATGCCCCTCGGTCCTTATACAAGTATTAATGGTCTTAAGTTAATCGCCTATCCATTTACATGATCTAACAGTATTTTCCTTAGCTAACCATACCATTTGTAATCATTGTAACATGTATTTCACCCCCAAAGTTTATAAAACTGAAACAGTTAAAAGAAAAGGGGGACATGAACTCACAGTTTTGCGTTCCTCGTATCCAATGTAACTCAAAGCTTCCTCTAGAACGCACGACTACCTACATGAGTACTACGGTCCATTAGACGGGTAGGTCGTGCCTTAACCTTGGTCTTAATTAGTGTCTTGAGTTACGTTAGTTTGTGTCATCAATGTTATTCCAAGTATATAATTATTTGTCAAAATAACAAATATTTTAACTTAAATTATATTTATTACATTTTGGAATATTAGTTAAAATAATATGTTTTAACTTGACACACTTATGTATTGTATATGTATATCCTTCCCAAGGATGGGTGTATTTGTATTTGTATTCGTATCCTTATACTTGTATATTTTGCATGTATTGGCATCGTATTCCGGAGGGTATTTATACGTACGAGAATACGTATCCTTATTGTGTTTATTAAGTATTCTTACACTTAACTTTTCCGGAATATTATTTTTAATAAAAATTCATCAATATATATTTTTAAATATACATTTTAAAGAATGTTATTAGAAAATTATTTATAATTTTTCCTTTGCAAAAAATATTTGTATTTCCATATAAGTCCCAAAAATAATATATTTTCAAGTCTAACTTGAAAATATATGCGAACTTATTTTTCTTCCACAAATAATATATTTCAAGTTTATTTAAGAGAATACATTTTCTCAAAAAAATAATGTATTTGATGTTCTGTTTGAGAAAATATATATTTTCTTCCAAAAATAATATATCTTCTAATAATTCCAAGAAAAATATATATTTTTACTTGCCCAAAGATAATACATTTCCTTCTTGTATAAAATATGAAATATTTTGTAGTAATCATGAAATCCCATTTTCATTCCATTGATGTCCAAAACATTATTTACCAAAATATACACATCAATAATATTTCTGGAATAATTTGTGGGTTATATTCATTTGTTCGGTTTTACCGGTATTTTGGGTATACTTTGTATATTTATTCCTTGGAATTTGGTAATATTTTGGATTATAATTTCTTGGTATTTTGATGAGTTATATTATTTCAAATCCTAAAATAATATAACTAATACACATAATATACAAATAATCACACACATGGTGCCTTAAAAATATATATTTCCTAAATACATATTTAGTCACTTTTATTTGTAAAAACCAACCTCCAATATTTATAATTTTTGTAACAAAAATCATGGCAACTTTATGTGAAAAATCCATGGTTTGAAATACACTTGTAATATTTGTTTAGAAATATTTTTCTAAGTGTTTAATTTTTAAAAAAAATTCGCCATAGTTTCCCCTAAAAATGGAGGTTTCCATACCTTGAAGGTATATCATTTTATTTTATAAAATCAACACAATCAATCAATAATCAATAACAAACAATCTTTACTTACCAAGTTTGCCAAAAACAAGCATGAACTACTACTTCATGAACTTGAATAGTTGTAAAAAATTGTAGTAACTTACTAGTGTTCTTAGTAAGCTTTGTTATCCTTTAAAGTGTGATTGATTCTTTAAAAACATAATTTTTTTAAAGAAAATAGATCTTTACAACTTATATTCATGTTTTCTAAAAATGTTTCTTCATGGATCCTTCTTGTTACATAAGTGTTTCTATACTTTATTAACCACCAAAAATAAGTTTTATTTATGTAAAAACCAAGATTTAGTAAAACTTGTAGTTTTAACTTGGTTTCTTTGAAAAAACCATCCATGAAATTTTAGATCTACAAGTATTACATCTTACTTTGATCGTTATTTTACAAGAAAACCACATATTCTTTCAAGTTCATGTTCTATGTGAGGATGATCTATAATCATACAACATTTTCATCCTCTCATCTTGCTAGATTATGTTTTTAATCATGATCTAGCAAGATCATATGATGATCAACATCAAATACATGAATAAACAACATAGTTTCTTCATGATTTAAGCTTATGTTCAAGTTTGATTCTTGTGATTCTTTATGTTCTTCAAGATTATAATTATGTATCTTCTTTTAACCACTAAGATAAGATGAGAAATGGAGTGTATGATGTTCTTACCACTAGCTCAAGGCTAGGGATGATCAAGAGAAGAAATAGAGTGGATAAAAGCAAATGGTGGAGGTTCTTCGACTTCCGAAAGCTCCTAGCTTCCTTATGCAACCTCTAACAACTTTGTATATATTTGGAACTAGTTAAAGATGAGTGAATGATGGTGGTTGTAGTGTGCTTGATCTCGGCCGAACTCAAGGGAGGGGAAAGAGAAAGAAGTGTGTGAAGTGGTGTGTGAAAGTTATGATGTTTATGTGCCTAAGGTTAACTTATAAACCCATTTTATGAATGTTACCATTGGTTCTTATGTTCTCTAAATCCCAACAAGATCTAATATTATAAGCAAAGAAAATCACATGTGGGGACCACATGTGATCCGTTAATAGGTGGGGGGGGGGGTATAGGTGTAGGGTTTAACTAATAGTTAGGGGCTGTTTGGTAGCCTCTTAATCCATTCAGAGGCTGTCTCTTAATGAAATCATTTGTGGCCCTTATGTCTGAATGAATAAGAGGCAACCTTATGTCTGACTGGATAAGAGGTAACATCTGAATGGTAAACCATTACATGTCACATTCTTTTACATAATCTTTGTTAAACTCTTAAATGATTTCATTAAGAGGTATCCTCTTAATGTCATTCAGATGCTACCAAACAGCCCCTTAGTTATTCTAGTTAGAAATCAAGTGTTTAGTTAGATGTTTAATTACTAGATATTTATATAGTGTGTTATGATGTTCGGGGACCATAACTAGCTTGGTAATGTTAAAACAATGCTTTTGGTGAAAATTTGATGTTTCGGGTAGTGTCCGGTTGTTCGGTTGGTTACCGGCTCGTTAAGGTGCTAAACTATGCAGTTTAGTGTGCTTTATGTTACCTTTTGTGACAGTTTTGATTCCCAACACTTAGGAAAGTATTCAGGACCATTTAAGCATATTTTTGCATGATATAAATGTGTTTAAATGCTGAATTTGCTGATTTTCTGCAGAATTCTGCAGTTTATGTGACTTTTACGCACTTTCCGACACTTAAACTATCTCTAGGAAGGCAGTTTTGTGATCCTCACTTTCCTACACACTATACTAGTGTAATACTTGGTTTCTGGCTCATTCTGTGTCTCAATATAATGTCTGTCTATCTACTGAACTCTGTCAGCATTTTTTGGATTTGTCTGATAACTGTTCTGCCGGTGCTTTGTGCATCATTCGAATCAACAAAGTTTGTATGTGTTAGTGCACTATGTCTGTTGACTTCGTCTTCTATCATGTCTTGTAATAGGATAGATGGTTTAAAGCACGAGAATCAAAAAATATATAAGAGAGGTAATTCCGCATGGAATTACAAAGGGTAATTCCGCACGAAATTAACTTGTTAATTTCACATGGAATTAACTCATGGTAATTCCACACGGAATTAACACCCCTATATATATCTTGAATGTGTTGTTCATTTGTAACGGAATTAGAAATTGTACCGAAGTGCTGCCGGTTTGTTTTGAGGTGCTGTAACTCTATCAAATCATTAATAGAGACATATTAAAGTGAATCAAGCTGTTATACTGTCCGTTTCATTGATTCCGCCTTTGATCTGGATATAAAACTCTTCCGATTGACTAGTTCGGGTCATACAACGATCCTACAAGTGGTATCAGAGCTCAGGAGGAATAGTTCTTTGTGATTACAGCTGAATTTCTGTCTTCTACACCTTCTTTTTCAAATTGGACAACTTTTAATGGTCAAAATGGTTTGAAGTTCACATATCTTATGTGAAACAGTGTTTTAACAAACCCTTGAGAGTTTCAGATCAAATTTCGAAGTAAAAATGACAAAAATGGGCCAAACAAGTAATTCCGCTTGAACGAACAACATAATTTTGTTTGAAAAGGTTTAGTAATTCCGCACGAAATAACTAATCTCATGTGAAAGAGGTAATTCCACTTGGGAAGTCGTGTTAAAGGGGTAATTTCGCTTCAAGTATTAATTCCGCACCAAAGTGTTCGCTTGAAGGATAATTTCGTTTGAAGTTATGATTTCGCTTGAAATCTGATTCTGGTTGAAGAATAATTCCGTTTGAAAGCTGATTTCGCATCAAATCTCATTTTGTGTCAAGATCATTTCACGACAACCGTGTGTCAGTCTGTTTCAGGTTATTTGATATTGATTAAACTAATTGTGTTTGTTTTGTTTGTTTCCAGGTTTACATCATGGCTGAAGAGTTTTTCAACACGTTTTACAACGCGTTTACCTCAGATACAATGGATGCTTCAGAGGTTACACCTAAAGCGATAACTAAAACGATCAAAGACAACATCAAACTTGAAAACTTTTGTCACACCCCCAAAATCCACACGCGGAGTATCACCGCTTGGAGGCGTGACTGACCAGGATCAAGCCACCAATCATATTGAACAAGCATGTTAGTAATTATAAAATCCAACCAATACAATTGGTGTCCAAACAAACATAGTTTAAGTTGCAAAGCGGAAGCATAATGTCTAAAACCAAGGCATAAGTAAATAATGTTTAAGTTCATCATGAACACTCAATGTCCATGCTCCACAACGACTCTTCCCCATGCAAGCTCCTGCTAAACCTATTGACCTGCAAAGCATGTAGTAACGAGTCAACAACAACGTTGAGCGAGTTCACAGTTGGGTGTTTGTTTTAAGTTGTTCCAAAAACGGTTTCCTTTAGCTGGCATCCTGCCGTGGGGGTTACCCCATAGTTCAAAACGTGTTCTGTTTAAATCCCGTTTACTCTGGCTATTCAGCCGTGGGGGCTACTCCATGTTTAATTATCTGGCTCTTCGGCCGTGGGGGCTACCCCGTGTATATACTACTAGACTCGTTACCATATCGACTGCTGACTGTAGTCATGTTTATGTGCCCTGAACTGTCAATGTCTATCATCATTGACGTGCCCAGATCCATTAGTTCACGCCCGTACTCTGCGGCACGGTGTGAGGCTTGTCAAACCTAAATAGCGCTATCTAACTAATGACCCGCTCGCCATTGGCCCGGCGATTAAGTCGATATAAAAAGGAGGGACTTCGTGATAGAGTTTTGGTCTAGTGAAAGTTAACTGTCCATGAGGACGAGGAATTATATTCCTGAACCCGTACTGTCCTACCCAAGAAGGACGAGGAATCCATGTTCCTTTACCCATTCCCGACCCCTGGGAATCCCATGCTTTGTAGAAAGTGTGAACTCACCTTAGATTAGCTCGGCAGATACACGAAAAGGTTACTTGAGCTATAAGTGGTCAACCACGTCCTAACATGGTTACCATACAAGTCAGGTCTAGGTTCAAGTAAGGCACGTATGTTTACACATAAGTTAACAAATTACGAACACGAATTGATCATGGCAAACACGTAAATCACTTAAACAGTCAAGTCCACATAATGCCCAACTTGTGCGACTCAGAAGGTTGGGCTCGCACAAGTTCATTAGCCCAATAGTCTTGTGTGATTCACTAAATGGAGCCCAATAGTTCCCGGCCCAAAACATGCAACCCAAAACTACACGACCCAACTAATAAACGAATAAACAACTTGTGCGATCCAATTAACCTTGTGCGACTAATGGTATCTTGTGCGACTGGACTTGGACTTTGAGTCCCAATAATATGTTAAGTCCAATCACCGTGTAAGGCCTAAGACTTGTGCGATCATCACGGTCTTGTGCGATCCACAAATCTTGTGCGATCATGCATAACCTAGCAGTACAGTGTGCCTTGTTCTGTTGTATCTAGCTTGTGCGATCAGCTCTTGTGCGATCAGAACAGAACTTGTATGATCTGATCTTGTGCGATGGGAAACTTGTGCGATTAGTTATATGTGACCATGATTTAGGGAATCCGTTACATGCATACAATTAATTCTCCAAACAGTTACCAAACATACATCCATTCGATCAAATCACACTAACAGTTTCCAAGTTTGCTTTAATCAATCAAATCAAACATCTATCACTAAATTCACATGAACCCTAACTAAATCATCATACCAACCATGCATAATAATTTAACAGATTCAAGGTCTTGATTACTAGCATGCACCCTAAACTAGCAACATCCGAATACACTTTCATGGTAGACGATTTTCACACATTCAGTTCTAGATCATCATTCAAATCCTATGATTAACAAACCCTATGTTGATCAAAATACTTTACATGTGAGCCGAATAACAGCACCAACCATCAACATTCATAACCAACCATATATCATATATAAGTCATTGTATGAGAACATATAAATCACAATATCAATTAACAAGGCAATAACTATGAAACACTAACCGAATTGAAGGTTGAAAAGGGTGATCCGAACCGAAAGCTTAGAGAGAGATGCGGGTGTTGCCGTCGGGTTTGAGAGGAGAGAAAGAGAGTAGGGTTTTGTAAACTTTGTGTAATTAGGCAAAGTGTGGGATTTATACCAACACCCTATGTGTTATGCGAACTAAGGGGAGTGGGCCGAACCCTTTATGGGCTGCCCTTATGGTTCGAGTACAAGCATGTGGCCCGAACGGGCTTGTGAGATCGGTTTATGTTGTGCGATCGGTTCGTTTTGTGTGATCCTAATACATACATACATGCACATAACACAACATCAAACATAACATTTCATTAATCATTAAGGTTCACATAATCATATAGGATCCACATACGTTACAATAAGCACAAAGATAGGTTCTGAAATACGAGTTGTCACATTATCCCCAAGTTGAAAGAAATTTCGTCTCGAAATTTGGTACGTACTCACTGAGGAAGCTAGTTAAGCTGCATGGTTTTCCTGGTTTTCCTGGGGTGTCACATCCTCCCCCCGTTGATCTGGAATTTCGTCCCGAAATTCCGTAGTAGCTTCAGCCTCAGTAGTGGTTGTACTGTTTGCGAACAGTTGGGGATACTTTTGTTTCATTTGACCTTCGCGTTCCCAGGTGAACTCTGGGCCACGACGGGAGTTCCAACGAACTCGAACGAAAGGTATTCTAGTGCGCTTGAGGACCTTAACGTCTCGGTCCGTGATTTCAACTGGTTCCTCGACGAATCGTAACTGCTCGTCGATAGTGAGCTCCTTCAAAGGAACTATGAGGGTCTCATCTGACAGACACTTCTTCAGATTCGACACGTGGAAACCGTTGTGAACTGCACTGAGTTCTGTTGGTAGGTTCAGTTTGTAGGCCACTTTGCCTATTTTTCTCTATGATTTCAAATGGTCCAACGTATCGTGGGTTAAGTTTGCCTCGTTTGCCAAAACGAACCACACCCTTCCAGGGTGAAACTTTGAGTAGCACTCGATCCCAAACCTGGAACTCGAGTGGTTTCCTGCGCTTATTCGCGTAAGCTTTCTGACGGTCGCGAGCTGCCGCCATGCGTTGTCGTATCTGAGCTATCCTTTCTGTAGTATCAACTATGAGTTCTGGGCCAGTGATTTGGCTATCGCCAACTTCTGCCCAGCAAAGAGGTGATCGGCACTTACGCCCGTACAGTGCCTCAAACGGAGCAGCTTGGATGCTAGTGTGGTAGCTGTTATTATACGAAAATTCCACTAGTGGCAGATGCTTTTCCCAGCCGTTGCCAAAGTCAATCACACATGCCCTAAGCATGTCTTCAAGGGTCTGGATGGTGCGTTCAGACTGCCCATCCGTTTGCGGGTGATAAGCTGTGCTCATATCTAAACGTGAGCCGAAGGATTTGTGCATTGCTTGCCACAGTTCTGAAGTAAAACGTGCATCACTATCAGAGATAATAGAGGTTGGCACCCCATGCCTCGAGACAACTTCCTTAAGATAGACGTCTACTAGAGTGGAGAACTTATCCGTTTCCTTGATAGCCAAGAAGTGAGTAGACTTTGTGAGTCGATCCACGATCACCCAAATAGTATCATTCCCCCGTTGAGATCTAGGAAGGCCAGTAACAAAATCCATGGAAATTTGCTCCCATTTCCATTGTGGTATCTCTGCTTGTTGGAGTAGGCCTGATGGTTTCTGATATTCGGTCTTGACTCTCGCACAAGTCAAGCACTTGCTAACGTAAGTTGCTATGTGAGCTTTCATGCTAGGCCACCAATACGTAGTTTTCAAGTCGTGGTACATCTTATCTGAACCAGGATGTACTGAGTAACGAGACTTATGTGTTTCATCCATCACAAGCTCTTGTAGGTTGCCATAGAGTGGGACCCAAATGCGTCCTGTTACGTAGTAGGCGTCGTCTTCCTTTTGTTCTAGCCGTTGCCTTGAGCCGCGTAGGGCTTCAACCCTGATGTTTTCTGGTTTCAGTGCTTCTACCTGGGCATCTCGTATCTGGGAAGGAAGACTAGATTGAATGGTGAGTTGTAATGCTCGCACGCGCTTAGGCGTAGTGTCCTTTCGACTGAGGGCGTCAGCCACAACATTGGCTTTGCCTGGATGGTACTTGATAACACATTCGTAATCGTTCAAAAGTTCAACCCACCGTCCTTGACGCATGTTTAACTCCTTTTGCTTGAAGATATGCTCGAGACTCCTGTGATCGGTGTAAATGGTGCACCTGGTACCGTACAGGTAATGTCTCCATATCTTAAGAGCAAAAACCACTGCCCCCAATTCCAAGTCATGTGTTGTGTAGTTCCTTTCGTGAATCTTAAGTTGGCGCGAGGCGTAAGCGATGACTTTATCCCGTTGCATCAACACACATCCAAGGCCCTGAATGGATGCGTCGCAATAGACCACAAAATCGTCTGTGCCCTCTGGCAATGAAAGGATAGGTGCGCTACAAAGTCTATCCTTTAAGTGTTGAAATGTTGATTCCTGTGTAGTACCCCAATGATAGACAACGCCTTTCTGAGTTAGTGAGGTGAGAGGCTGTGCAATCTTGGAGAAGTCCTTGATGAACCTTCTATAGTAACCTGCCAAACCCAAGAATTGGCGAATTTCTGTTGGTGTGCGAGGTGCAGGCCAGCTCTTAATCGAGTCTACCTTAGATGGATCAACATGAATCCCATCCTTGTTTACCATGTGGCCTAGGAAATGGACTTCATGATGCCAAAAGTCGCATTTCGAGAACTTTGCATAAAGCTGTTCTGTTCGAAGGAGTTCCAAAATAAGTCGTAGATGCTGCTCGTGTTCCTCCTGACTCTTAGAGTAGATCAGGATATCGTCGATGAAAACTATAACGAACTTATCTAGGTAAGGCTTGCACACTCGATTCATAAGGTCCATAAAAACCGTAGGTGCGTTTATCAGCCCAAAAGGCATAACCAAAAACTCGTAGTGTCCATAACGAGTTCTAAAGGCTGTTTTGGAGACGTCCTCATCTCGGACTCTCAGCTGGTGATATCCCGATCTCAAATCAATCTTTGAATAGAAGCTCGACCCTTGTAGCTGGTCGAATAAGTCATCAATATGTGGAAGAGGATAGCGGTTCTTTACCGTCACCTTGTTGAGCTCGTGGTAGTCTATACACATTCTGAAAGTACCGTCTTTCTTCTTCACAAATAGCACTGGAGCTCCCCAGGGCGAAGAGCTAGGATGAATAAAATCCTTATCCATGAGTTCTTGTAGTTGCGTAGACAGCTCTTCTAGTTCTGATGGGGCTAAACGATAAGGTGCTCGAGCTATAGGCGCTGCTCCAGGAGCTAGCTCGATTTGAAATTCGACCTGGCGATGAGGCGGAAGACCAGGTAGTTCCTCAGGAAATACCTCAGGATAGTCGCGTACAATAGGAAAAACTTCTATCTTCTTCTCTTTCTTCGAGGTGTCAGTAACGAGAGCCAAAATAGTAGTGTGGCCCTTTCGCAAACACTTCTGGGCCTTGAGGAAAGAGATGATGCTCTCAACAGCACCCCTCTTGTTGCCACGAATCATAAGAGGTTCATCACCTGAGCGAGGAATACGGACGATCTTCTCGTTGCAAAGAATCTCTGCTTGGTGTTGGGATAACCAATCCATACCAATAACGACGTCGAAACCATCATAACGTTGGGATCATTCCTAGCATCACCCTGACCAATCACGAACACTCTACCCCTGGCACCATTGCCGTCGTTATTACCCCTGTTGTTGCCTCCATTATTGTTCCCATTTCCTTGATTGTGGTTCTGATTCTGGTTCAACTGTGGGCAGTGTCTATTGAAGTAACCTTCAGCACCACACTGATAACATCCCTTGTTACCCTGCTGTTGCTGCTGATTCTATGGTGCTTGTGGCTGCTGTTGTCGGTTCTGGTTTGCAGGACGTGAGCTTCTTCAATCTTTGGCTCCATGACCAAGCTTGTTGCATCTCTGACAACGATCTTTGTTGCACTACCCGCTGTGGTGAAAATTACATCGATTGCACTTAGGGTGGTTTCCCCTGTATCCACCCTGACTTCGATTACCAACAAACTGCTGACTGGGGCTCCTGTACTCATCCGTTTTTCGCTGCTGTGACTGAGACTGAACCGAAGTGGAACCCTTGCTGGAGGTTCCGTCCCACTTTCGCTTGTTGTCACTGGAGGTAGCAGAAGTAGTAATAGTAGTAACACCAATACGCTTAGGCAGCTTATTCTGTTCCACTGCCTGGTCTGTGAGACGATGAGCAAGTCGGGTAACATCCTGGATGGTAGCAAGGTTTGCAGTAGTCACATGGCTTTGAATTTCTGGTACTAGGCCTTTGAGGTACTGCTCAATGCGCTTGATGGGAGGATCCACCATAGTTGGACATAACACTGCCAGTTCGTTGGATCGTTTCGTGTACGTTTCTATCTCTGACCCCGTCATCTTCAGGTTAAGGAACTCTACTTCCAGCTTGTGGATGTCATCACGACTACAATATTCACGTTTGATCAGTTCCTGAAAATCATTCCATGGGGTGGTATTAGCAGCCGCCAGCCCCAACATTTGTACTTGTGCGTTCCACTATGTCAACACAACGCCTTCGAGAGTACCAGTGGCGTACTTCACCCTACGAGTCTCAGGGCATTCACACATTTCGAAGACCGATTCGAGCTTCTCGAACCAGTGGAGGAGTCCAACAGCCCCTTCAGTGCCACTAAAAGTACTAGGACGACAGTCCACGAAGATTTTGAATGTGCATACAGGTGGCTGAGCGTTCTGACCTCCTGCCCGACCAGCTGCGAGTGCTGCCGTAACTTGTTTGTTAATAAGAGTCGTCAGCTGGGCTTGAGTTAGGTTCACACATCCACTCATGATCTTCACATCCAAGTAAACACAAGTAGGAAAGGTGTCGCGAATGTGTGTAAGTGTGGAGTGACAGAAGAGAGTAAGCACACAGGGTTCAAGCAACAATTGTTATACTAACTAAGCATACCATGAGCAATGTTCTATATAACTAGCAAGTAGGCAATATAACATAAACCATATCACCTAGAATGTCGAGCCTTGCACGTGGAGTTAAGCGTCGTTGTGGATCGTTGAGCACTGTACAGGTTATAGTCTGGTTTTAACAAAAACTTTTTCCCTTATTAAAACCAAGTTCACTATAACCAATGGCTCTGATACCAATCTGTCACACCCCCAAAATCCACACGTGGAGTATCACCGCTTGGAGGCGTGACTGACCAGGATCAAGCCACCAATCATATTGAATAAGCATGTAAGTAATTATAAAATCCAACCAATACAATTGGTGTCCAAACAAACATAGTTTAAGTTGCAAAGCGGAAGCATAATGTCTAAAACCAAGGCATAAGTAAATAATGTTTAAGTTCATCATGAACACTCAATGTCCATGCTCCACAACGACTCTTCCCCATGCAAGCTCCTGCTAAACCTATTGACCTGCAAAACATGTAGTAACGAGTCAACAACAACGTTGAGCGAGTTCACAGTTGGGTGTTTGTTTTAAGTTGTTCCAAAAACGGTTTCCTTTAGCTGGCATCCTGCCGTGGGGGTTACCCCATAGTTGAAAACGTGTTCTGTTTAAATCCCGTTTACTCTGGCTATTCAGCCGTGGGGGCTACCCCATGTTTAACTATTTGGCTCTTCGGCCGTGGGGGCTACCCCGTGTATATACTACTAGACTCGTTACCATATTGACTGCTGACTGTAGTCATGTTTATGTGCCCTGAACTGTCAATGTCTATCATCATTGACGTGCCCAGATCCATTAGTTCACGCCCGTACTCTGCGGCACGGTGTGAGGCTTGTCAAACCTAAATTGCGCTATCTAACTAATGACCCGCTCGCCATTGGCCCGGCGATTAAGTCGATATAAAAAGGAGGGACTTCGTGATAGAGTTTTGGTCTAGTGAAATTTAACTGTCCATGAGGACGAGGAATTATATTCCTGAACCCGTACTGTCCTACCCAAGAAGGACGAGGAATCCATGTTCCTTAACCCATTCCCGACCCCTGGGAATCCCATGCTTTGTAGAAAGTGTGAACTCACCTTAGATTAGCTCGGCAGATACACGAAAAGGTTACTTGAGCTATAAGTGGTCAACCACGTCCTAACATGGTTACCTTAGAAGTCAGGTCTAGGTTCAAGTAAGGCATGTATGTTTACACATAAGTTAACAAATTACGAACACGAATTGATCATGGCAAACATGTAAATCACTTAAACAGTCAAGTCCACATAATGCCCAACTTGTGCGACTCAGAAGGTTGGGCTCGCACAAGTTCATTAGCCCAATAGTCTTGTGTTATTCACTAAATGGAGCCCAATAGTTCCCGGCCCAAAACATGCAACCCAAAACTACACGGCCCAACTAATAAACGAATAAACAACTTGTGCGATCCAATTAACCTTGTGCGACTAATGGTATCTTGGGCGACTGGACTTGGACTTTGAGGCCCAATAATATGTTAAGTCCAATCACTGTGTAAGGCCCAAGACTTGTGCGATCGTCACGGTGTTGTGCGATCCACAAATCTTGTGCGATCATGCATAACCTAGCAGTACAGTGTGCCTTGTTCTGTTATACCTAGCTTGTGCGATCAGCTCTTGTGCGATCAGAACAGAACTTGTATGATCTGATCTTGTGCGATGGGAAACTTGTGCGATTAGTTATACGTGACCATGATATAGGGAATCAGTTACATGCATACAATTAATTCTCCAAACAGTTACCAAACATACATCCAATCGATCAAATCACACTAACAGTTTCCAAGTTTGCTTTAATCGATCAAATTAAACATCTATCACTAAATTCACATGAACCCTAACTAAATCATCATACCAACGATGCATAATAATTTAACATATTCAAGGTCTTGATTACTAGCATGCACCCTAAACTAGCAACATCCGAATACACTTTCATGGTAGACGATTTTCACACATTCCGTTCTAGATCATCATTCAAATCCTATGATTAACAAACCCTATGTTGATCAAAATACTTTACATGTGAGCCGAATAACAGCACCAACCATCAACATTCATAACCAACCATATATCATCTATAAGTCGTTGTATGAGAACATATAAATCACAATATCAATTAACAAGGCAATAACTATGAAACACTAACCGAATTGAAGGTAGAAAAGGGTGATCCGAACCGAAAGCTTAGAGAGAGATGGGGGTGTTGCCGTCGGGTTTGAGAGGAGAGAAAGAGAGTAGGGTTTTGTAAACTTTGTGTGATTAGGCAAAGTGTGGGATTTATACCAACACCCTATGTGTTATACGAACTAAGGGGAGTGGGCCGAACCCTTTATGGGCTGCCCTTATGGTTCGAGTACAAGCATGTGGCCCGAACGGGCTTGTGCGATCGGTTTATGTTGTGCGAGCGGTTCGTTTTGTGTGATCCTAATACATACATACATGCACATAACACAACATCAAACATAACATTTCATTAATCATTAAGGTTCACATAATCATATAGGATCCACATACGTTACAATAAGCACAAAGATAGGTTCTGAAATACGAGTTGTCACAACTTTTATGGTACCTATTCAAAACCTCCGAAGGTGGATAACATTGAAGATTATGTATGGTGGAAGGAGAGGTTTGTCAATTGGACGAAGGCATATGCACATGAGAGTTGGTTTTGTTTGAAGTTTGGATATGCTAACCCAACAAATGACAAAGGAGAAGAAATTTTGATTAAAGATTTTTCAGAGGAAGACAAAAAGAAGTTTTCATACGAACAGAAGATGATTGCGTTGATTCAGCAATCAGTTCGAGATGACATTTTTTCATTATTAATACATGATGGGTCATCACAGTTTGTGTGGAAAGCTTTGAAGGCAAAAGTTAAGGGGGGTAAACAAATTCAGAAAACCAAAATCGCGTTATTAAAAAAGGAATTTGATTTACTTGATAGTTTAAAAGGAGAGACAGTGAGGCAAATGATTGAGAGGTTTTGCCATTTAAAGATTGAACTTGACAGATTTAAAATTGTAAAAACTAGAGAAGAAATTGTAGACAAAGTAATTGAAGCGTTACCGCGAGCTGATCAGTGGCAAACGTTTGTTTTTATCTTGAAAAATGATGATAAATTTGATACAATTTCTCTTGATGCGTTGTTAGAAAAGATTGAGAGTCATGATCTGGAGCTACAAAAGCAAAACAAGATGAGTGGTTCATCGCATCATCAGAATGTTGGTCTATACTACAAAGGCAATGTACCTTCGGAGAAAGTTGCTAGTTCACCAAAGACAGCATTCAGTGGTGAAAAGATGAAAGAACCACAAACAACCTCATCAAGTTATCATTCTAGATATCATTCATCTTCAAAATCAAGTTCTGATGAAGCAGAGGAGATTCTGTGCAACATTGCTCTCAAACTGAAGAATTCTCCGTCGATGAGCATCAATGCAGCTAAACAACAAATGAGTTTTCTAGCATCTGTTCTAGAATCGTATGAAGGTCGTGTAGCTGGCAAAATTGGAAACTCTGAGTTAACCAAAGAAGGCTACGACCAGATTGATCTGGAAGAAATGGAGCTCATAGACATTCATTGGTGTTTAGCATGATGCATTCGTAGAGCTCAAAGATATATGGAGATTACCGGGAAACAATCATTGGGTGGTCCGTCAACGAAGCTTGGATTTGAAAAATCCAAAGTGACTTGCTTCAAATGTAAGCAGAAAGGTCATTTCAAGAGGGAATGCACTAATTCTGCAGTTGGTGGAAATGAACATCCATTCAATGATGATTATTATCGAAAGGCGATCTACCACCGAAGCAAAGAAGAGCCAAAAATGATTGAAGACAAACCCAGAGATAAGTCAAGAGCTTGTGCTGTCATCCATCATGATGAAGGATTTGATTGGAGCCAGATTTGTCCAGAAGAAGATCGTTTGGAAAATATAGTTACAGCTCATGGCAGAAGTTCATCAAAGAGTCAACATTATGTTTTTGTTGCTGAAATCAAAGATGAAAACAAAGAAGAAAATGTTGCTGCTAAGATAAAAGAGAAAACTCGAGAAGAGATTTTGAAAGAAAAAACTGAAAGAGAAAGATTCATTGTGGGGTGCAGAATGGAGAAAATGCAGGAAGAGTATGAAAATGCAGTGAGTAACAAAAGATGGGATAAGAAACAAGAATGTTTTGTCAACAAACAAGGTGAACCGGTTGTTCCCAGAAGTGACATAGTTCATGATGATGTTCTTCTAGTAATTCCTCGATCCGGCGAATATTACTCAAATGTTGCAAAAGACAAAACATATGTGAAAAGGCTGGATAAAATCATCAGGGATGCTATGATGATAAATCTAAGGAAGAGGAATGAAGAACGAATGTTGAAGAGATGGTAAACAATTTGAAGAAAGCTGCTGAAGAGGTTAAAGCAGAAGCAATTAAAGAAGAAGATGTGAAGATTGTTGAAGAAGTGAAAGAAGAAGTGGTGGTGAATGTAGAAGTTGTGAAAGAAGATGTTACTGAAAAACAGTAGGTTGGAGAAATTGAGAAGAAGATTGAAAGTTTGATTGAAGTGAAGAATGAGAATTTGAAGGTTGATGGTGATACTGGTGATATTGGTATTGATTTTGAAGCTGTTGATGAGAAGCAGCAGAAAGAAGTTGATCAGACAGAAACCGAAGAAAACACCAAAGTGCCAATCACTGAGGTAAATTCAGATTCTGAAACTCAAATCAAAATCGGCGAACAGTGCAAGAAATGCATGGAAACGTGCAGTGCTTGTACTGAAAAAGACGAAAGCTTCAGAACAAGAGATATTGAGTTTACCAAAATCGAAGAAGTTTTTAAAAGTTTTGAAAGATAATAATGAAAAATTTTTGGAAAAATGTAAAAAGTTAGAAAAAGAAAATAAAGTTTTGAAAGAAAATGTTTTGAAAAAGACAGAAGAATGTAATAAAAAAGAGAATGCTTTTCAGGAAATGAAAAAGGAATATGATTCAATAAAATTGGCTTATCACATTATAAAAGAATCATATGAAAAAGTAAAAAGTGAAATGAAACTTGTTCAATCAAGATTGAAATATTGTTCTGAAACATCAAATGAACTAAAACGAATGTATGAAATAAAACAACAAGTTGTAAATTCTTATATTGAAGATGTTGCTAAACTTAAGCGTAAGATTGCTGATTTAGAACAGGATAACAACAAATTAAAAAGTTATCACGCGTCGTCATATGTGCTTGAACGTATTTTCAACATAAAACCGGATGGGAAAGATTCTGAGCAAAACACGAAAGGTATTGGCTCAGAGTTTCATCAAGTTCCTCCACCGGAAAAGTTTGTGTTTTATGATGATGAAAAGGTTGAAAAAGCTTTCAACATGGTAGATCAATTTCCAGACAACATTGATATAACCTATTCCAAATCTGATGATTCTCATGATTCAGAGGTGGTAGGTAAAGTCATTGAAAGTGTGTTGAAAGAAGAGTCGGGTGATACAGGTAAGTCTGAATCACAGGATGAAAATGAAGGAAATTTTCATGATGGATATCTGAAAAACACAAAATCCGAGAAAAATTTGAATGATGATTTAAAAGGATTGGTTTATACCATGATTGGATCGGACAAATTATTCTTAGATGTTGTATTCCCGATTCAGAACGTGATTTCAGAAAAGGTTGATAAAGTTTTCAAGATGGTTGAGATTGAGAAATCTGAAATTTCAAAGTTTGCTGGAAAAGGTCACAAAACTTTTTATAACAAACCTGGTTACAAAAAGAAGAATATGAAGGCTGGGTTGGGTTATAAGAAGAAACAAGGTTGGAAAAGAAATGAAACTCCGAATTTTCAGACAAAAATGAGTTTTGTTCAAGGAAAACGTTTTGAAGAAGAGGAAAAACTCAAATATAGACAACAGTCTAATGAAGAGTTTTGTGCTCAATAGAAAAAAGCAACAACCACAGGTCAAAGATGTTTCAAAGAGAACATGTTTCAAGTGTGATCAGATAGGACATCTTGCACGAAAGTGTACAAATCTGAAACCTGTGGATGTTGACAAAAAGAAGTCTAAAAATGTTGAGAAACAGAAATCTGAGAATGTGAAACAAAGGTCAACCAAATTTGATTCAAAACAAACTTGGAGGCACAACACAAACAAGTTTGTTTCGAACCAAACTTGGAAAACAAACCCAAATAGGTTTAATTCAAAACAGACCTGGAATTCTCACACACCCAGATTCAGAACAACACAAAGTTGGAAAACAACTGTCGATGCTACAAAACCACAAGAGTTTTGGAAACCAAAAGTTGTTGTTCAAAATCAAAAGATTCAAAAAGAGTCACATTTTTACAAAAGAGTACTCCGAAAGGTCAAACATGGAGTGTTAAGAAACAAGTGACTTCAGTAAAAGATGAAAAAGTCTTTGATGACAAAGATTTTCCGAAGTTACATGATGTATATTGTGTTGAAATGCCTAAGGTCAAACAGACCTGGGCTAAATTGTTCAAGTAATCAAGAAGTCTAAATGTGCAGGTGCTCAACAAAATCAAAAATTGTGAGAATGGAAGTTGGAGCAGCCTGACACAACAAGGAAAGGAGGCTGCTGTACCCTGGTTTGGTTGAACAGGGAGTTTTTTTTTTGTTTTCTGTACATAAATCAACAATATTTCAAAAACCTTAAAAATTGAAAATTTTGAAAAACCAGAAATATGTTTTTATTTTGTCAAAATATTCAAAAATACAAAAATATGTTGATTGAATACGCCGAAACCCTCACGGCTGAACAAACATGATTAATTTCACAAGATTGAAAAACGGTTTTCAAACTGTAAATATCAATGTGATGTAAATCATGGGGGTATGTTAGATTTTCTGCAAATCAGTACACTTGAAGCAGAAAATGGATGGCGAGACAAAGCTATCAGTGTTGGTTGTCAAATTTTCTTTAAATGATTTTGCATTTTAGGGGGAGTAATATTGTTAGAAAATACAAAAACATTTGAAAATTTGAAAATGACAAAAACATGATAAAAACCTATTGGCAAAAAGACAAAAACTTTAAAAATGAAAATGAGTTTTTGTGTAAAAAGAGGAAATGATAGTACATCAGTAGATAGTTAGAGTACGCTAAAGAATTGGAAAGTTAAAATGTGTTAAATGATCTCACCGTGGATGTGTCGGTAGATTTTTATACATTTAGTAAACTTTTTCGGGATATAAATCTAAATTCAAACTTGCTTATTTCGTGGGGAACACTACTTGGATATATAGGTAACCCCTGAAATCTCGTTTGAAGGACCCCTCTTTCTGAGATACTAGGTCTTTATGCTTAGTGATATCTGGGGTATTATCCCGGGACTTCTGATTTTGCGGAAGCAATGGCCTAGTCCCCGTATAATACTTTTCGCATTCCTTGAAATACAGCGTCTCCCTCAGCAAAAATGATGAAACAATAAAATTGATAATCATTGCTGTTGAAGAAAAGATCCTCTAAAGGGGACACACCTAAAGTCGAACCGTCATCTCTCTGCTGAACGGAAGTTCTGACTTGAGCTCTCACGGTTTCGCAATCTAACCCCTTACAGATATCATCTAGGTATACTCACCTGTAAGACTGAATATTGGGATCTGGATACGTGAGTATATTCAAGAGGTGGGACACATGAATTAGTTTAAGTTCTTAATACACTTAATTCGTATCTTGAATCAGTTGAAGTTTGTGTGAAAATTTAAGTGGACCAGTATATCGACAATCTAAGTGAATTGTTTAATTCTTAATGTGTAACTAAGCTCAACGGTACTTGTGACTTGTCAGAAACTGATATGATCCTCTAACGCAAACTCAAACAAAAATATTGTGTATATATGTTTGTAAATATTACTTTATTGCTTTATCTTTCAGTAAATACAAAAAGATTTTTGATTCTGCTTTATTTTCGACAACCGATGTCTGAAATGCTGAGTGTCAAAATCTAAGTAAGCTGATTGTGTTTCTGAAAATAAAACAAGTTCATTAATTTGAAACTTGAAATTTTTAACAAAAATCAAAAACAGTTTGTGATATCTCCAAGGTCATTAGTTTGGACTTGGAAGATAAATTGTGAGGGATTTGGATTCTTATATTGTTAAAAAGGCCAGGTTTTCGATTCTGAAACTGCCGATCTTCATAAAATGTGTTAGTTTGGAAAGATTGAGTGAGACAGGTTACAATTCCTGGAAAATTGTAAGTTTTAAATGCTGTTACTTATAAACGTATGAGTAATTGCAGATGTGATACCAGACTACGATCCTGACAACAGAGTCTAAGGGGGAGTCTGAAGACAAGCTTGAAGCAAGGGGGAGCTTGTAACCGGAAAGCAAGGTGTCGATCCCTAAAGCACGGAAGCTTGACGAAAGGGGGAGCCTGAAGAAGTTGTAAATGTTAGAACCAGAGACAGAGCATGAAAACTGATAAAGACTGAAGATGTGTCATGATAAAGATTAAACGCTAAAGACTTCGTCAACATCCAAGGGGGAGTCTGTTAGTGCACTATGTCTGTTGACTTCGTCTTCTATCATGTCTTGTAATAGGATAGATGGTTTAAAGCACGAGAATCAAGAAATATATAAGAGAGGTAATTCCGCATGGAATTACAAAGGGTAATTCCGCACGAAATTAACTTGTTAATTTCGCATGGAATTAACTCATGGTAATTCCACACGGAATTAACACCCCTATATATATCTTGAATGTGTTGTTCATTTGTAACGGAATTAGAAATTGTACCGAAGTGCTGCCAGTTTGTTTTGAGGTGCTGTAACTCTATCAAATCATTAATAGACACATATTAAAGTGAATCAAGCTTTTATACTGTCCGTTTCATTGAATCCGCCTTTCATCCGGATATAAATCTCTTCTGATTGACTAGTTCGGGTCATACAACGATCCTACAGTATGCAATAGTGATATGTTATTTGCAATATATGATGCACATGTATGTATATGGTACTAATCAGGAAGCAATTCAAGTCATTAATTGTAATTTAGCTCCGTCATTATGCAATAATCATTATTTAATAATTGTACGGATGCATGCAAATTTGACAGTTGTCATATTCTCCCCCTGTTAAGAAAATTTCGTCCTCGAAATTTAAACTACATTAACTTCTTGGGGTTATGTTATACGTGCATGGATATGAATAATACCAAAGTGTTTAACCACGAAACCGAATCAAATCTTATTCAAATCAGGTGAATCCAAGGACATATTACAACAACAAGAACCCAATGGTTAAAAGGTATGTGTTCCAGAATTTGATGTCAAAGGACACGAGATGTATAGATGTATAATCTAGTGTAACTTAGTTAACAGGGGTGTAACAAAGGAGTTTCGACCAATAGAATTTCAAACAATCGATCACAATATGCTAAGGAGTTTTCAGAAACAATAGCATCCGCTATATGAACTCAAAATCAACAACTCGAATATGATAATAACATGAAAATGATCTGTCAACTTTCGAACAAATGAATGAATAAAATTAGTGTGTTGACGTTATTGAATCGCGAGAATACACCGAAAGGAAATACAATCGAAAATGGTGTATTGTTGTCTCAATACGTAGTTGCATTAAGAATGTTTAAATGACAGGTCAAACAAAAGTATGTGTAGTTTCGAGTGAAACGGTTGACCATGATTAGCACATGCTACAAGTTGTACCGACACCACATGGTGTGGTAATGGCATAGTTCAATAATAGCGGTGACCGAACAAGTTCACCGTGTTTGAAATCAAATGAAAGTGTAATGAATCCAATCTGAAATTTGATTTAACAATGTCATGGGGCTTTCAATCGAATATGGAACATCAAAGAACTACTGGTTCTGATCGAAGATGAAAAAGCAATAAATACTGCAAGGCATTCGATCGATAATGAAGAATCGTTAGGAGGTACACTGGAATATATAAAATGAGTTTGTGTACCATTGTCTTAGCACACGATTGTGTTAAGACTACTTCAATCATGATAAAACAGAACGGATTTAGAGCAAACCAATGAATAAATAATTAAATCCGTGTGTGATATGCGTAAATGAGATTAGCGCAAGCTTCAAATTATCGAGACACCACCACAAGGTGTCGCAATCAATGAACGATTTAATGGAGTCGTAGGCCAAACAAGTCCACTAAGACACGAAACAAAAGAACATTTGTAAGAATAAAGTTGAATATGATGCTCTCAATACATCATATGGTGTCTTGAATTGAATATGCGAAATGGACAAGTTCAAGCAATTGAACTTGGTTTCAGCGCAATCTGACAATAAGCGTATGTATTGACAAGGGAATTTTGGCATGGTTACAAGGATAAACCATGTATGTAACTTGAAAAGAAAAGAAGTTTCAAGAAAGTGTGTTGACTTGACAGCCAAGGAGCCAACAATTACAATAATGTAGGTCATTCGAACTACAAATCAATAGTTAGATTTGGCAAAATAATATTTGAACTTCAATGAAGCGTTTATTTGAAGCGAAACCACATGCATAACAAATGGTGCATGCGTAGCATATGAGTTTCCAAGTAATGAAACAATGAGTATTTGTTGTAATGAAGAAATGACCAAGTATCGAGATAAAGGAGTGTTTGCTCTAACGAAGGAATTTGTCATGATGCAACTACCATTAAGAGAAGTAGAGATGTAAAAAAATCTACTTGCTAGAAGCAAAAGTGGGAATTTCAATAAAAGAAATTTGAGTACTTTATCTGTTTGGTTAACTAAAATAGCATATACGACATAATAATGGTGCTCGTCCGAGTTAATAGACGTGGTTTTTACAAGTTAACCTCTAGTGGACTTTGACATAAGTCCCGAGGGTCCTACATGCATGATTCCTAAATTCTCAAAGTTTGGATTCCGTGTATAAATATTTTGTGTACCGTGTATAAAACACAATATTAGCGTATGTTTAAAACAAATTGTTGACTCACTGTTCCTCGGTATACTTTCTCCCTGAATCCGCAGCTGGCGATAACTTGATCGAAGATCGATCCTGGAGTAGTAGTTGGATCCTTGCAGTTAGTTGAATAAATCATTAATCCTAGGCAAGGGATACCAATTCTTGATGGTTAGCTTGTTTAGTTCCTGGTAGTCAATGGACCTTCGGAACTACCATCCTTCTCTTTGACGTGCAGAACTGGAGCTCCCCAAGGCGAGAAGCTTGGCCTTATACGTTCCTGATCTAGCAACTCCTGAAGCTGCGTTGACAACTCTTGCATCTCAGAGGGCGCAAGTCGATAAGATGTCTTAGCTATAGGCGCGACGCCTGGAACCTAGTCAATGTGGAACTCGACTTGTCATTGAGGAGGTAATCCTGACAAGTCCTTGGGGAAGACTTCAGGATATTCCCTTACCGCAGGGATATCTTTGAGCTTAGGTTCTTTGGCTTCCTTGTCCACGGCATGATCTAAGAAGGCAACACATCCTTTGCGCAAAAACTTATGTGCCTTCAAACAACTGATAATCCGTAGTGGCGTATCCTGCTTCTCCTCGTGACTCGCAATCGTCTCTTTACTCGCCATCGGGCTGCGGAAAATCTTCTCATGGCAAACAATCTCCGCACGATTACTCGACAACCAATCCATCTTGACTACGACGTCGAAGCTTCCCAACTCAACTGGCAGAAGATCTATTGAGAACTTACGCTCTCTAAGTTCTATCACACAGCCTCTAATTATTTCGTTAGCTTCCACTAGCTTCCCATTAGCTAGTTCTATCGAGTACTGGATATCTAACTTACTTACTACTAAACCAAGTATACTCTGAAGCTAAAATTTGACAACAGTATCAAACAACACAGATGCAAAACGTTGACCTACAGGGGACGTACCGATAATCATGTTTGGATCCTGGCGCGCTTCCCTAGCTCCGGTGTTGGACACTCTTCCACAGTCTTGGTTAATCTCCCTTGGGTAATCTTTGCTAAAGTGCCCCACGTCGCCGCAGTTAAAACACCCTGGACCTCCCTTTCCACGTCCCGTCCCATGCCAACACATCTCCTTGCAGTGCCCCACTTTGCCACATTTATCACACTTTCCATTTCTACATTGCGCGGTATGATGACGTCGATAATTGTCACACTTAGGTAGTTTACCCATGTACTCTTTTCCCTTTTTGGCATTGTTGTTGCTTTTCGCCCGAGTACCCTTCTTGAAGTTTGCGAACTTCTTCTTGTTATCTCCAGATGGCTCCACAGGAGTCTCCTTTTTATCCTCCGAGGTGGAAAATTTTCCCAGTCTAACCGCTTCCTTAGTGAGCGTCACACTTAAATCGATAGCATCGGTAATTGTTGGAGGCTTTGATGTTGTCACCATGCTCAGAATATGAGGTGCCAATCCCCAGATGAAACGTTCGATCCTCTTAAACTCTGGTTCTACCATGTAGGGGACAACATGAGACAAATCATGGAATCTCCACACATACTCAGCTATCTTTGAACCTTCCATCTTCAAGTTCCAGAACTCAGTTTCTAGCTTTTGGATTTCTGTTCTCAAACAATACTTCTTATGCATCAGCTCTTTCAGTTCATCCCACGTCAAAGCATACGCAGCAGCCTCGCCCAACGTTTGAACCTGAAGGTTCCACCATGACAGAGTCCCATCTAGAAACAGTCCAGATATGTACGTGACCTGATGCTCTGGGGCGCATTTGCTCAACCGCAAAACATAATCCGTCTTCTCAACCCAGCGCACGAAGGCTACGGCACCCCCAGTGCCGTCAAAATCCCGGGGCTTGCAGCTCAATAACTGCTTGTAGGTGCAGCCTACGACATAAGCAACAACATTCACATAAGGCATTAGCAAAGCGTACTTGGAAATGTCCAAACATTTTGTAATGTGTCTTAAGTGACTAAACATTACCGTTGGGTGGGTTATTTCATGAGGTACCTCTGCTGCGTTCGGAGCGAAGGGCCTCGTGCTGTGCGATGGCCTGTGAGATGCGCTCTTGTAATTCCGCCTCTGTCGTCGGCAGAGGGTTGTTGGTATCGGTATTCCTTTGAATCGACATCTTCTAAGAAGAAGATCGGTTAGGTCAGGTCTTATTAAGGACACAGGCACATAAGCATCTACTTAACGAATAAGACCTAGGAGGTGTATTTACACACATGTATAAGCAATCGTTATAACAATCAATCATATAACATCACAATTATAGCACAAACAGGTAAATTATCAACGTGTTTAGTGGGAACATGACGACTTGAGCTTTCATTATTTACCGATCACAATCACATTGTCTACAAAGTGTATCACATCAAAAGGGACACAAGATCACCCTACCCTTGTCCAATAAGTCTATCAGTGTACCAAAATCACGTGGTCAAAAGCGGTCTTCAAAAGTCTCCACAATCTCGGCTCATTAGTAGTGTCTTTACCCAAAAGTAATGCAATCCGCATAAAACCAGAAACCAACTATACTGGTGATTGAGGTGGAGGAGGGAAGAAAAGCAAACTGCTAACATGTGCGAGATCCCCCTCGAGCTTGTATACACGTCGAAGTAATTAACTGATCTGCTGCTCGATAGTAAAGAAACGAGCATCAAAACCTGGGAAAGGTGTAATAGCAGCAGGTGAGAGTGCAAAAGGAGACAGTGATGAATGTAGAGGATCAAAGTATACTGGCATAGGCAGGGTGGAGGACGTGGTGTCAGACCAAGCTCCAAAACTCTATGACTCGAAACCTCAAACTGTAGCTGAAGTAACAGGAGCAACTCATCCCGTGTGTAGCCTCCATAATGTGAAGGATGGTAGGGGTCTGAAATCAGCATAGTGTATGGTAGGAACCATAGGAATGGCTCATCACGTGGTGAAGAAATGAAAGGAGCAAATGGTGCAGCCTGAGGGATCTGTGGAAAAGCTGCTGAGGCAAAGGGATCGTCACGCGGGTGCTGACCAGGAGTACCTTCCCCTGGGCGGGGTGCGGGTATGTCCTGAAAGAAAACGATAGGCATGTCGGTGCGATGGACGTCTGTCTCCATAGGGGGAAAAGGAGCAACATTAGCGGGTGCAGGCGGGGGAATAAATAGCTCAACAAAAAGAGAATCAACAGGTGTAGGAACTGGATCAGGTATAAGGGGTGCAATGTCTGGTAAACCAAAAGAAACATGGTCAGGATCAGGAATCGGCTCAAGATCAATAAGCGCAACATCCGGCCGACCCAAAAGGAACAGAAGCTAGCTCAGGAGCAGGCTTTGGGTCATGTGGAGGTGTGAGATCTCGGGCAGGTAATAGTGCATCAGTCATAGCGGTGTCGTCGTCCGAGTCAGTAGCAAAGAGCTGTGATCCAGTCGTCTGTAAAGCTGCAGATGTCACAGACTCAAAAGAGTCTGAGACAGAGTGCAAACCAGAATCAGAGGACAACTCGATCACAGAGGTCTCAAGAAGTGGAATAGAAACAACGTTCTCGTCTAACTTTCCATCATCATGGGAGTTATCAGGAGGACCATCAACAAACAAATCAACATCATCATCAACTAATCATCGAGAGGCCAATCCTCGGGAGGAATGATCACAGGAGGTACAACATCGAGGATCGGAGTCATGGTGAGCTCGCCATCGGGATGACCAAATGACGAGGTGATCATGGACTGGAACAGGGATGGAAAAAGGATCCTCGTCAGGGAAGCCATCAGCAAGGGTAAATGATCACCAAAGTCTGGTAGCGCGAACGGTTGGAAGTCATCCTCGTCCTCGGACCGCATGTTAGGATCACTCTCAGTGTCTGAGGTATATACCTCTGGCGCGGGCATGACATCGTCGTTTGATGCGACTGCCTTCGGGTTGCGGGCATCCGACAACCCATTCCCTGAGGATAGCATGTGTGCCTGCAACATCGTAATCCTAACATATGTACGTATAGTAACCACTAACACCCAATATATGCAAACAAAGGCAGTTCATCATGTTATCATGTATCTTTGTTATTCCTCATGAAATCTTTCTATCCTTCCTAGTCTCCCAGACTAAACCACCTAGTCTCCCAGACTAAACCAACCAGTCTCCCAGACTAAAGCAACCAGTCTCCCAGACTAAACCACCTAGTCTCTCGGACTGAACCACCCAGTCTCCCAGACTGAACCACCCAGCCTCTCAGACTGAAGCACCCAGTCTCTCAGACTGAAGCACCCAGTCTCTCAGACTGAACCACAAACATAAACCTTGAAATGTGTTTCGTGTCTTTCCTTTGTAAAAATTGTTTGAAAACATCAACAAAAGTTGAGCGAGTTCATGCGTTTTGTATGTGTGCACGAGTATCCTTGAAAACATTTGTAAGTATGTATGTATGTATGTATTTGTAAACTGGTATGAAGCAACAAGGAAAACAGATCAATTAATGTGTAGCTAATACATTAATATAAGTGACATGGTATAGGAAGCACTCAACCCTTTATGCGTATTTCGTACCGGGCCTTACGGCGAAACGACATAGTCACCACATGCGGCCAACTCGCAGGCCCATGGGTGGGGCTCGCAACACCCAATAGATCTATCACTCATGCCCCTCGGTCCTTATACAAGGATTAATTGTCTTAAGTTAATCGCCTATCCATTCACATGATCTAACAGTATTTTCCTTAGCTAACCATACCATTTGTAATCATTGTAACATTTGTAACATGTATTTCATCCTCGAAGTTATAAAAACTGAAAACAGTTAAAAGAAAAGGGGGACATGAACTCACAGTTTTGCGTTCCTCGTATCCAATGTAACTCAAAGCTTCCTCTAGAACGCACGACTACCTACATGCGTACTACGGTCCATTAGACGGGTAGGTCGTGCCTTAACCTTGGTCTTAATTAGTGTCTTGAGTTACGTTAGTTTGTGTCATCAATGTTATTCCAAGTATATAATTACTTGTCAAAATAACAAATATTTTAACTTAAATTATATTTATTACATTTTGGAACATTAGTTAAAATAATATATTTTAACTTGACACACTTGTGTATTGTATATGTATATCCTTCCCAAGGATGGGTGTATTTGTATTCGTATTCGTATCCTTATACTTGTATATTTTTGCCATGTATTGGCATCATATTCCGAAGGGTATTTATACGTACGAGAATACGTATCCTTATTGTGTTTATTAAGTATTCTTACACTTAACTTTTCCGGAATGTTATTTTTAATAAAAATTCATCAATATATATTTTTAAAATATACATTTTAAAGAATGTTATTTAGAAAAATTATTTATAATTTTTCCTCTGGCAAAAATATTTGTATTTCCATATAAGTCCCAAAAATAATATATTTTCAAGTCTAACTTGAAAATATTTGTGAACTTATTTTTCGTCCACAAATAATATATTTCAAGTTTATTTAAGAGAATACATTTCCCCCAAAAATAATGTATTTGATGTTTGTTTGAGAAAATATATATTTTCTTCAAAAAATAATATATCTTCGAATAATTCCAAGAAAAATATATATTCTTACTTGCCCAAAGATAATACATTTCCTTCTTGTATAAAATATGAAATATTTTGTAGTAATCATGAAAATCCCATTTTCATTCCCTTGATGTCCAAAATATTATTTCCAAAATATACACATGAATAATATTTCTGGAATATTTTGTGGGTTATATTCATTTGTTCGGCTTTACCGGTATTTTGTGTATTCTTTGTAAATTTATTCTTGGAATTTTGGTAATATTTTGGATTGTAATTTCTTGGTATTTTGATGAGTTATATTATTTCAAATCCTAAAATAATATAACGAATACACATAATATACAAATAATCACACACATGGTGCCTTAAAAATATATATTTCCTAAATACATATTTAGTCACTTTTATTTGTAAAACTAACCTCCAATATTTATAATTTTTGTAACAAAAATTATGGCAACTTTATGTGAAAAATCCATGGTTTGAAATACACTTGTAAATATTTGTTTAGAAATATTTTTCTAAGTGTTTAATTTTTAGAAAAATTTTGCCATAGTTTCCCCTAAAAATGGAGGTTTCCATACCGAAGGTATATCATTTTCTTTTGTAAAATAAACACAATCAATCAATAATCAATAACAAACAATCTTTACTTACCAATTTTACCAAAAACAAGCATGAACTACTACTTCATGAACTTGAATAGTTGTAAAAATTTGTAGTAACTTACTGGTGTTCTTAGTAAGACTTGTTATCCTTTAAAGTGTGATTGATTCTTTAAAAACATCATTTTTAAAGAAAATAGATCTTTACAACTTATATTCATGTTTTCTAAAAATGTTTCTTCATGGATCCTTCTTGTTACATAAGTGTTTCTATACTTTGTTAACCACAAAAAATAAGGTTTATTTATGTAAAAACCAAGATTTAGTAAAACTTGTATTTTTAACTTGGTTTCTTTGAAAAACCCATCCATGAAATTTTAGATCTACAAGTATTACATCTTACTTTGATCATTATTTTACAAGAAAACCACATTTTCTTTCAAGTTCATGTTCTATGTGAGGATGATCTATAATCTTACAACATTTTCATCCTCTCATCTTGCTAGATTATGTTTTTAATCATGATCTAGCAAGATCATATGATGATAAACATCAAATACATGAATAAACAACAATCATCAAGCATAACAACTCATGAACAACCTAGTTTCTTCATGATTTAAGCTTATGTTCAAGTTTTATTCTTGTGATTCTTCATATTCTTCAAGATTATCATTATGTAATCTTCTTTTAACCACTAAGATAAGATGAGAAATGGAGTGTATGATGTTCTTACCACTAGCTCAAGGCTAGGGATGATCAAGAGAAGAAATAGAGTGGATAAAAGCAAATGGTGGAGGTTCTTCGACTTTCGAAAGCTCCTAGGTTCCTTATGCAACCTCTAACACCTTTGTATATACTTGGAACTAGTTGAAGATGAGTGAATGATGGTGGTTGTGGTGTGCTTGATCTCGACCGAACTCAAGGGAGGGGAAAGAGAAAGAAGTGTGTGAAGTGGTGTGTGAAAGTTATGATGTTTATGTGCCTAAGGTTAACTTACAAACCCATTTTATGAGTGTTACCATTGGTTCTTATGTTCTCTAAGTCCCAACAAGATCTAATATTATAAGCAAAGAAAATCACATGTGGGGACCACATGTGATCCGCCAATTGGTGGTGGGGGGGGGGGGTATAGGTGTAGGGTTTAACTAATAGTTAGTTATTCTAGTTAGAAATCAAGTGTTTAGTTAGATGTTTAGTTACTAGATATTTATATAGTGTGTTATGATATTCGGGGACCATAACTAGCTTGGTAATGTTAAAACAATGCTTTTGGTGAAAATTTGGTGTTTCGGGTAGTGTCCGGTTGTTCGGTTGGTTACTGGCTCGTTAATGTGCTAAACTATGCAGTTTAGTGTGCTTTATGTCACCTTTTGTGACAGTTTTGATTCCCGACACTTAGGAAAGTATTCAGGACCATTTAAGCATATTTCTGCATGATATAAATGTGTTTAAATGCTGAATTTGCTGATTTTATGCAGAATTCTGCAGTTTATGTGAGTTTTAGGCAATTTCTGACACTTAAACTATCTCTAGGAAGGCAGTTTTTGATCCTTACTTTCCTACACACTATACTAGTGTAATACTTGGTTTCTGGCTCATTCTGTGTCTCAATATAATGTCTGTCTACCTACTGAACTCTGTGAGCATTTTTTCTGATTTGTCTGATAACTGTTCTGTCGGTGCTTTGTGCGTCATTCGAATAAACAAAGTTTGTATGCAGTAATGATATGTTATTTGCAATATATGATGCACATGTATCTATATGGTACTAATCAGGAAGCAATTCAAGTAATTAATTGTAATTTAGCTCCGTCATTAAGCACTAATCATTATTTATTAATTGTACGGATGCATGCAAATTTGACAGTTGTCACAATATATATATATAGGGTAGGGTTCATGCGAGAACCGCGAGAACCGATGTGAACATGGGGCATTACTGTAAATACATAATAAAAATTTAATCAGCTGCCTCTTCCTCCTCCTGGACTTTAAACATCAGATTAAAACCATCCTTTATATTTAGTTCACATCCAGATCTAGTCTCTATACAATTCGTCATCTCAGTTCACGTCACACTCCAAATCCCCCAAAATTCGTCATCTCGATCTTATAATTCATCATATATTCAAATTAGGGCTATAAAAAGATTCAACGATCATATATTCATCATATATCCGAAATTAGGGCAATAATAACAGAATCATTGAAGATTATGGCACAAATCAGCTGCCTCCTCATCCTCCTGCACTTCAAACATCAGATTAAACCATCGTAACATGATGCTACACAGTTATGTGAATTTGTAAGTTTATACATTTTTTTTGCACTTTCATATGTTAAGATGATGCTTAATTGTCGATAATCTTTTAAATCGTAGTTTCATATCTGAATTAGCAAAAATGGTTTGATGTATATGATGTTTAAGGGATTCGAGGTGATTGTTGTGATACACCGACTTGTAATGTGGTAGGTATGTGTGTGTATTTTTTTGTATGTAGGTTTTGTTACTGAATTGTTTTAAATATATTTGGTGGTAATACAGAATTTAAGTTGGTAATGGTTAGGTTGTTCGATTGAAACAAACATTACCTGTTGATACTGTCAGTCATGTTAATGTACATGTGCACATAATTATGCACATGTGCATAGTTAATATGGTGATGATAAAGTTGATGCATAGGTTGTTAACAAGGTCGTTTATGTTTATGCACATGTGCATAGTTATTATAGTGATGATAAAGTTGATGCATAGGTTGTTAACAAGGTCGTTTATGTTGATGCACATGTGCATAGTGTATATGGTGATGATAAAGTTAATGTTAATGCACATATTCATTGATAATTTATGTTTATTGATCTTATTTTTTATTATTTTATTATTTTTTTGTTGGTGTTTTAGTTCATTGTGGACGAAATTGTGTTTTTTGATCATTGATGATTTGTTGTATGTATGAGTTGCTGATTTGAGAAATTGTGTTTTTGATCATTGATGATTTGTTGTATGTATGAGTTGTTGATTTTGATGATTTGTTGTATGTATGAGTTGTTGATTTGATGTTGTTTTAGAAGTTAGGGCTTGGATTAGAGTTAGGAAACGATGAGTCGGTTCAAAGAGGAAGAGAAAAGCGAGAAAGCCATAAGGAATCTGCTTAAGCTTCCAGAGAATAGGAGCCGTATTAACTGCAATAGTTTGCTAATTTTCCACTTGTTTTGTTGCCTTTTTGTTGAGTATTATTGTACTAGATCGCCATTTATAGAGAATTTAGTTACCAATATTCCTAATATATCTCATGTTGTTTACTAAACAGGGACCACAATATGTATGAACGAACTTCTGGACATTCGTTTGCACTACTTGCAGTGGAATCCAGTAAGTACTTACATGTTTTTTTTAGAAACTAAGTACATTAATGTGAAATTTTAGTTTGTATGTTAAGTATGTGTTTAAAATTTCAGCTTATATTGCTTATAGAATTATGTTAACTATTTCAGTAACTGTTACGTCGGCCGAAAGAAACTTTTCTCAAATTATTTTCTTTTTTTTTTTTGGAAAAAGGCCACAAGCTTTTAATTCGCCTTAGTCCACCAAAATGGTTGAGCTAAAACTGGTAATATGTTTACTGCACATGTGCATACATGAAATAATTGATGTAATATATGTAATGTATGCAGGAAAAAAATATTCGAATCTGCTCATGGATTGACAACAAGGACGTATTTGATTAATAGGTTGACCGATGAAAAATATCAGGGAAATGATAGACGAATAGACGTTGAAACCGGAGGAATGTTGGAAGATGGTAAGTAAATGGAAAGAAGATCAGAAGGTGTGAGGTTGTGAAATAATGCGAATGTTACATGTAGGTAGTTTGTGGATATGTAATTCATAAAGAAAATTTTTTTGTTGTCTTGATGTCTTTTTATGGTAATATGTGGGTAATTTTTACGATAACGGTTGATATAAGAATTGGTTGATATAAGAATTTTGACGTATACGATGACTTATATGGTGGTTGATGGGTTAAAAATATATTTGATTGTTCAGGTATAGTGGTTATGTATAACGTATTACGGATGATCATGTTTGTTAAGATGTATTATGTTGTTTGGTAGAGGAAATGTCGGTATTGCACATGTGCGAAGTTTGATATAACATATCATATTACGTATGTGGTACCCTATTACGTATGGGGTACCACATTGCATATGATGTTGTATATGTAAAGGAAAACGTATTATATGCAGTTAAGATATTTATGTATGCACATGTGCATTGGTCGAAACAATAACAATATGTAGTGAAACATTAAACATGTATGCACATGTGTATTGTTCGAAACAATAACAATATGTAGTGAAACATTAAACATGTATGCACATGTGCATTGTTCGAAACCATAACCATGTGGAGTGAAACAGTAAACATGTTTGCACATGCGCATTTTTCAAAACAGTAACCATGTTGGTAATATATGTTAGGTGGTCAATAATGAAATTAGATACGCTTATGTCTAATAAGTAATTGATATCAAAGTATCATGATCGCAATCATAACCTATGAATACGTATACAGACAGTGCAAAATGATTGTAAACAAAAAGAATAATGCTTAGAAACTGTTTATCATTATATATAGGATAATCAAGAATCGTTAATGATTTATGACATTAATGATTTATGAGTTGTTGATTTGATGTTGTTTCAGAAGTTAGGGCTTGGATTAGAGTTAGGAAACGATGAGTCGGTTCAAAAAGGAACAGAAAAGCGAGAAAGCCATAAGGAATCTGCTTAAACTTCCAGAGAATAGGAGGTGTATTAACTGCAACAGTTTGGTAATTTTCCACTTGTTTTGTTGCCTTTTTGTTGAGTATTATTGTACTAGATCGCCATTTATAGAGAATTTAGTTACCAAAATTCCTAATATATCTCATGTTGTTTACTAAACAGGAACCACAATATGTATGAACGAATTTCTGGACATTCGTTTACACTACTTGCAGTGGAATCCAGTAAGTACTTACATGTTTTTTTAGAAACTAAGTACATTAATGTGAAATTTTAGTTTGTATGTTAAGTATGTGTTTAAAATTTCAGCTTATATTGCTTATAGAATTATGTTAACTATTTCAGTAACTGTTACGTCGGCCGAAAGAAACTTTTCTCAAATTAATATTTTTTTTTTGGAAAAAGGCCACAAGCTTTTAATTCGCCTTAGTCCACCAAAATGATTGAGCCAAAACTGGTAATATGTTTACTGCACATGTGCATACATGAAATAATTGATGTAATATATGTAATGTATGCAGGAAAAAACATTCGAATCTGTTCATGGATTGACAACAAGGACGTATTTGATTAATAGGTTGACCGATGAAAAATATCAGGGAAATGATAGACGAATAGACGTTGAAACAGGAGGAATGTTGGAAGATGGTATGTAAATGGAAAGAAGATCAGAAGGTGTGAGGTTGTGAAATAATGCGAATGTTACATGTAGGTAGTTTGTGGATATGTAATTCATAAAGACAAATTTTTTGTTGTCTTGATGTCTTTTTATGGTAATATGTGGGTAATTTTTACGATAACGGTTGATATAAGAATTGGTTGATATAAGAATTTTGACGTATACGATGACTTATATGGTGGTTGATGGGTTAAAAATATATTTGATTGTTCAGGTATATTGGTTATGTATAACGTATTACGGATGATCATGTTTGTTAAGATGTATTATGTTGTTTGGTAGAGGAAATGTCGGTATTGCACATGTGCGAAGTTTGATATAACATATCATATTACGTATGTGGTACCCTATTACGTATGGGGTACCACATTGCATATGCTGTTGTATATGTAAAGGAAAACGTATTATATGCAGTTAAGATATTTATGTGACACCCCAGGAAAACCAGGAAAACTATACAACTTAACTAGCTTCCTCAGTGAGTACGTACCAAATTTCGGGACGAAATTTCTTTCAACTTGGGGATAATGTGACAACTCGTATTTCCGAACCTATCTTTGTGCCTTAATGTAACGTTTGTGACTATATGAATTTGGTTGATTAATTGAATGTCATGATTATGTGTTTATGTGAATGTATGTATGTATATATATATGATAAACCGATTGCACAATAGAAACCCGAACGCACAAGCCTTTGGGCTTTACCACTCTCGGCCCACTTCTCTTGAACTTGAACCGCCCTTCTCTAATCTCGGCCCAGCTGATCTAGGGCCCAGCCTATTGACCCCCATTGCATACGCATTACATATGTACGAATATACAACCTCCCTCCGAATCATTAGTAACCCTAAATCCTATTTCACACACACACAAAGGGGACGACAGGCTCTTGTGCTCGGCAAGTCTCTTCCCTCATTCTTTTCTTTCACGATTTTGGGGTTAGTATTCTTGTACTTGTTTTGATTGTTGTTAAGATTATTCTTGGCCGCATACATCTTGATATGGTATTGATCATGATTGTGAGTTTTGTGTGTAACATAAATGATGGTAGGGATAGGGATGCATGATAGTGTAATCGTGTTAAGAAATTCATTGATTTGATCGTGATTGTTGTAGCACATGATGTTGACCAATAATAAGTTGTTAATAATCCCTAATGGTTCAATCGGTTCTGGTATGTGTCTGTGATAAATTTATTGTATGTAATGATGAAGGTTGAATGTGGATTGTGGTATGGCAGTTAGTCAAATGTTAGGTTACAACAATAATTGTTGTTTTGGGTTTGCATGGTTACTGGTGGTGTTGTTGACTAAGTGATAAGGAAGGAATGATAATTATGGTGATTTGTTATGTTTCCACATTAATCGATATTGACTGATCATTATGGATCGCACATGGGGGGGGGGGTGTTTGGTGACAAATAAACTAAGTAGAAAGCATGATTTGATATGTCTGTGACTTGAATTGATTGTATTAAGGATCCTTCATGATTTTCAACCATAGTTATCATACTTGCATGTGATTGTCAGTATGGCATGTGCTTGTTAAATGTAGTTACTTTTTAGTTGGATAGATCTAAGTGCATGTTCAACTTAATGTATGATAATCATATTGTTTCGGTGATTGAATGACCTGGTTATTGACTTGTATGTATGAAGGGTCACGTGAACAATCTGGTCAATATGTTATATGCGACTGATTCCTATTGAACCGATAAATTCACCAAACTTTTGTGTAATTGGGCCGCTTCTTTCCCTTTTATTTCTATATCAGTTCTCGAAATTTAATTAACATGTTATACTTTTATTTTGGTTAGAATCGGTGATTGTGTTAATTGATAAATGACAAATTTGGAAACCATTGAATGTTTGTAACTGATATGCATGAAAAACGGAAATTAATATCAAGCGCACAAGTCGTCCGGATCGCACAAGAGATCCGGACCGCACAAGACCAAAGTATTGTATTGTTGGGCCTTGAAGCCCAAATTCGGTCGCACAAGAATTGTCCAGTCGCACAAGACGAACTGGACCGCACAAGATTATTTAAATTGCTTCGTTTGTTTGGGCCGCATATATGTTAGACTATTTATATTATTTGGGCCGGGTTTGTTTTCCAATCGCACAACCCATTGTGGATCGCACAAGTCATGCTGATCGCACAAGGGGTTGGGCCGACTGTTATTGAGCCCAATCTTTTGATCGCACAAGTTGAATACGTTGTAACTGTTAAACGTGATGACGTGTGTTGCCATGATCTGTGTGTGTTCCTTATCTGCTAGCTTATGTGATACTTATGTGCACTACTTGAAACCAAAACCTGACTTGTATGGTAACCATGTTAGGACGTGGTTGACCACTAGCTGCTAGACTTGACCTTCTGTGTATCTGCCGAGCAAACCAAGGTGAGTTCACACTAGCCAAGGCATGGGATTCCCAGGGGTTGGGAATGGGATTGAATAACTACTCATACAACTATTACTATTAAACAAATTATTACTGTCCTCGGTTGAAGGGCACGTACGTAAAACCTACGTACAGTTATACTTACTACTGTCCTCGGATTGAAGGGCACGTACGTAAAGCCTACGTACACGATCTTAAGACCATCACCTCTATCAAAGGAAGTCCCTCAATTATCGACTTAATCGCCGAGGCCTAGGGCGAGCGGGTCATTAGTTAATAGCGCTATTAGGTTTAACAAACCTCACACCGTGCCAGTTGGACGGGCGTGTACTAATGGACTATGGGCAAAGGGTTAATGCTGATAGACATTGACTTAGGGCACCTCTTACACTTTCGTAGCAGTCGATACGTGTGGTCTTGTAATACATGGGGTAGCCCCCATGGCCAAAATGCCAGATAACTATCATGGGGTAGCCCCCACGGCTGGATTGCCAGAATTAATGGTTTAAACAACTTACATTTTCAAATATGGGGTAACCCCCACGGCAGGGATGCCAGTTAAAGGAACTATTTTTGGAACAACTAAAACCAACAACCAACTGTGAACTCGCTCAACTTTGTTGTTGATTCATTGCTACATGCCTTGCAGGTCATTAGGTACCCATGGAGCTTGCACAGGGAGGAACGGTCGTTGTGGGACATGGTGATGTGTGCCATGCTTTAAACATTACTTTATTTCATACTTAATACTGGCTATGGGTTTTGCAAATTATGCTTCCGCTAAATACTTAACTATGCTTTGGTTTTTGAACACCTTTTATATTGTGTGGTTGAATTATGTTTACTTACATGCTTGTTCAATATGATTGGTGGCTTGATCCTGGTCAGTCACGCCTCCAAGCGGTGATACTCCGCGTGTGGATTTTGGGGGTGTGACAGATTGGTATCAGAGCCATTGGTTATAGAGAACTTGGTTTTAATAAAGGAAAACGTTTTTGTTAAAACCAGACTATAACCTGTACAGTGCTCTACGATCCACAACGACGCTTCACTCCACGTGCAAGGCTCGACAATCTAGGTGATCTGGTTTACGTTTTATATTGCCTACTTGCTAGATTGCATAGAACTTTGCTCATGGTATGCTTAGATGAACGTAGCAACTATAGTTTGAAAACACATTTGTGGTTGCTCTCTACTGTCACTCCACACTTACACATGTGACACCCGTGTCACTGCGACCATCAAACAAACGCCAAACCAATGAAATATTGTATTTCATACTTGGGACTTGTATAAATATGTGTATCTTTTGCACATATCAACTCTTGTTCGATTTCAAGCTCTAAATCGCTTTCTGGAAGGTTATACGCGCACTAATGCGTAAATATAACCAGTTTAATGCAACAAACACTCCGGAATAGTGAAATAGGTTTAACATACCTTAAATAACCTTTACATAACTTAGATATAATTTTTGGAAGGTTTGGTGTGGTGAAATCAAAGTTAATTCGCTTACAGGGACTAAACTTGACAAATTGCGAAAGTATGCCAATTTGAACTGTAACAGACATTCCGGAGCATGACCATAAGTTAAACATACCATAAATACCCTTCACATAGCTTAGAAATAGGCTTTGAGGTGTTCGGTGTGCTAAAATAAACTTTTGGGTCATTCAGGGACTAAAAGTGTCAAAAAGTGCACAAGTTTGCATTTTCGCGCATAACTTACGTTCTGAATACATCCGGACATCCAAAAATTTATGTAAGCATGACTATATTATATTTTAGTGTTCGCCATAAGAAAAATCCATTCGTTTCGTCATTTGGATCGTTTTTCGCGCTTGTGCGCATTCCGTCGTAATTAAGCGAACATCGCGTTCGTACGACCAAACGAACCATCATCCGAGATATTTTTGAGCATGTTTTGAGTTCCCTATACTTTAACTTCATTTTTGAGCCTTGAAATGAGGTTAACGGGGTTCAAACGCATCGAAAAAGGCCTTAAAACACCACAGGGACCAAAACTGTAAATTTTGAAACTTTTCTGAAGCTGGTACATGCTAGCGTAGCGCGAGCCCTATAGGCTTTACCAGTCGCGCTACACGACTGCCTATGCTGGACAGAAAACATGCAGAAAACTCAGTTTTGCGTTTTCGGGACCAGATTCGATGTATTAGCCGTTGTTTAATTCACAACCACACATTCTAACTTGCTTAGTCAGCGGATAAGGATGGAATTTTGGCACCATAACTTTGCAACACATGTATGGATGGAATTTAAACACCTAAACACCATAACTTTGCAACACATGTACGGATGGGATTAAGGCACGTTTTCCATGAAACGATCTTAACGGTTCGGGTATTCCTATAAATACCCCATACCCCCCATTGCTAAAATCACTAGAATTCTGATTTGAGAACCTCTAAGTTGAAACCATTGTTTCATACCTGAGATTCTTGAATCGGGATTAGCATTCGGGGACCCTTCGTAAGTATTCTTTCGTTCTTTTCCTTATTTTACTGCTTTTCGAGTCAGAAAGTCAAACTTTGTTTGACTTTCAGCGTTGACCAGTAATGGTCAATGCGAAGTTCGCTAAGAACTTCGCAACGTGATTGTAATCACGATGGTCATAGTCCCTTGGGACTATGCCTACTGATTACCACGTTGTCTAGGGTCGTAGGGTAAGCGATCTAATAAATCGCTTATACCTCGAACCCGACCCAGTTTGGTCGATCATTAGGATCCGACCAAACACATTAGGTGACCATAGTAGGTAGGGAATAACCTTCCGAGGTTATACCCTATGGTCGCATCGTTTAAGTAGTTGTATGATAGGTAGTTTATATGCCTTAGGTAAATTACCAGAATACCCTTTTCATGTATAATTGGTAATTAAGCATATGTAACCTAAACCTTTGTAACATAACTGATTATGTAATATGTTTAGGCATATAACACTTGTCATAGGGCTAGTTAGGCGGTCCGAACGCGTTTCATGCGAACGACGCGTTAAAGTAGCATAAGCTACCTAAACGGGTCGTAATGGGTCGTAGACACTTAGGTTAAGTTTCATTTAGTATGTAGGCTTTGATTAACCATATCACATGAGTTCCTACACTCATTTGGTTTACAAACCCTCATGCTACCCAGTCTTCCGATTTAGGTCCGGTTTATTAATGTAGTTACCTATATTAGGTGCCGTTTGATATTCCGCGATCTCTAGCTTTGCTTGGTGGTTATCCTAGGACTTCTGAGCAATCTCAAGTGAGTACATAGACCCCTCTTTTACTGTTTTCCAAACATTTTGGGGTGAAACACATGTGCCTACTTGTTACTTTCATGCTTTCCTGTTTTCACATCATATACTGCTATGTTCGTTAGTACATTATAGTACATGATTTTATGACATTTCATGCTAGGTGTGCCCAATTGTGTGCATTACTTAGTACATCGTTTTACATGACATTTTGACATAGACATTTGACATAGACATTTCGGCATAGACATTTTAACATGATTGACATTTGATCATGCATTTCCCACAAAAAATAACTTTGATTTAAACCAAGTTTTACTTCAATACTTTGTTTTTGTGCATATGGTTTAGTTGAGACATTTCACTTGCCATACATGGATATTTGACATAGACATTTGACATGGATATTTGACATAGACATTTGACCTGGATATTTGACATAGACATTTGACATGGATATTTGACATAGACATTTGACATGGATATTTGACATAGACATTTTGACTTGATTTACATCTTGACATGAATACTTTGACATATTATTCAATACATTTGACAATTGATTTAAACATAGACATTTTACATTGTTTGGTTTGGTTTGATTAAGTGATTAAGTAACGATGTGTGTGTAATATGATACAAACATGGTGGATACGCCGCTGGTACTTCCTATATATAAGTGTTTGTATGGTATTACATGTCGTAGCGTTATTTGAATCATTTCAGTTTGATACATATAACATTTTATACAAATAACATACTTTTCACAATACATTGTTTTACAAGCAACTTATCTTATACAAACTCAGTTTACATGGTTATTCATTTAACCATACATTATTCACTTATTTATACATATCATCTGAACTCATTGTTTTTCAAATGATTTACAAGACAAAGCAAATTACAAGGTTCATGACTAAACATTTTCTCAAACATAAGTCATGAAACCTATTTTCACAAAACCTATGTATCTCACAGGCATTTTTATGCTGACGTACCTATTTTCACATGTGTTTTTCAGGAGCTGTTGCATAAGATGATCAAGATACACATAGGCAGACTTGGGCTTTAGTGACAATAAAAGATGCAAGACTAGTTAATTATGTTGTATTTCTTTGTTTGTTAAGACATTGTAACACCTTTAATCAATAAAACGAAACTTCAATTGCCATGGATTTGAAACAATTAATTCTGTTACAACACTCCCCGATGTTTCCGCCACGTTTTGTATGTTCTACGTGGTCGGGGTGTGACAGAAAAGATGGTATCAGAGCCAATGGTTATAGGGAATTAGGTTATTAGTAATGCTTTGACCTAGTCTATAACTTTCTTAGGACCCTAACGCGAGTTTACTTGCATTTAGTCATAAAACAATACCGTCACCTATCCTTAGGCGACGACCACAACAAGAACATAAATTTCAAAACCGCTTTGAAAACTAATCATCTGTTCTAGGATGATTGATTACTAGGTTTTGAACCCTCTATTGTAAGGTTTTGAACCCCTTTGAGTTTTCAAAATTCTCGTCAAGGTTTTGGGTTTTAAATAATGTGAACACGTGCAAACTGGAAGGGTGAATGCCTGTATTCTGAGTTTTCTGTCTAGGCAAGCACTTCGTATACATCTCAACCAGACGCGAGACCAGTTGTGCTTACCTGGGAATTCTTGGGATGAGTGTTCACTTATAGGCGAGCATGTCTCCGCGATACATTCTTTTTGACCTATTTACTTTGATAAATCACCGAGGTCGTTTGTTGCTTCGTAGTAACAAACAAATGACCACTATCCTTGCTTTCATCAGATTTGTTTCATCTCATTCATTTCGTCTAATTCTCTCACTCGTTTCCTTTCATGTTCTCCTCTTTTAGAATGCCTCCACGACGCGAAAATCCGGTATCTGTTGACGAGCTGGCAGCTGTCATTACACAGCAAATGACTGCTGCAATCCCGATCATCGTTGCACAATGTCACCAAGCTATCAACAACAATAATGCCCTCTGCAGCTTCAAGACATTTAACTCGGCCAAGCCATCAAAGTTTTCTGGGTCTCAAGGAGCGACTGCACTTCTGCAATGGTTCGAGAGTCTAGAGAGCACCTTCAGGCATGTTCAATGTCCAAACGAGCGAAAGGTAGATTTTGCATCTAGTGTCTTCGAGAAACGAGCTTTGACATGGTGGAACGGTGTGGTGAGAGATAGGGGTGCCGAAGTGGCACTGGCCCAAACTTGGGAAGAACTTCGAGCACTGATGATGAAGGAATTCTGTCCTCGACATGAGATCAGGGCCTTGGAAAGGGAATTCGATGACCTTAAGCAAGACGGCGGCGAACATCGAGCATACACTGATCGATATGAGGAGCTGAGCCTGTTGTGTCCTACCATGGTTACGCTTTTGGATAAGGCGATCGAAAAGTACATTGATGGTCTCCCTGACTCAGTTCAAGACATTGTTACTGGTAGTAACCCCACTACGGTTAGGCAGGCCATTGAGCTATCTGCAACTCTGACTGAATCTCAGATCAGGAAACGTAAGCTTTTCCGGAAGGGTGACAAGAAACCAATCGAGGAATCAAAGACCATGGATGAGCAGACTGGATCCCTTGAGCGGTCAAAGAAGCAAAAGGCTTCTCAGAACTTCGCCTTGGTCGCTCACAATGGTCAAGCCGTCCCCAACCAACCAGCTCAACCCCGTACTAGGAAGCCATACAATGGAACTTCACCCTTGTGCAACCGATGTGGCCTACATCATCATGCTAATGTGAAGTGCCGCGAATGCCAAATTTGTGGACTTAAAGGTCATATGGCAAAAGTTTGCGTTGCAGCAGTTGCACCAAATCAAGTCGACAACAAACCTGCTCGAGCTCGCTTTCCACCAGGTTCTTGCAACAAGTGTGGTAAGATGGGACATTTCCGAAGAAATTGCCCAAAGCTTGCTAATGCTAATCCAGCACAGAGATGAGCATCTGATCGACTAGAAGACAACACTCTTTAGAAATAATCATATCTTATGTATTATTTTCTTTTGTTGTCAAGGTCCATGAAACAGTTGTTATCATTGTTAATAAATAAATCTTTTTATTTTACAATGTATATTATGTGGTTGTATGCATAAACAACATATCCCCTATAATACCGACAATCAAGGAATTGTATTACTTGAAAAGCAAACTACCCCCAAAATTCTTCCATATTACAATCTCTTGCGTAAAGATCCTAAGTACCCGTCTCTTGCAAAGAAACGAAGTACAAGGTGCAAGATATAATTCTGTACGAATACCCCAAGTACCACTATAAATTCTTAATAGGGTACCCATAGGTATTTTCGTATGTCTTAAATTATTGTGTACCTTAATTCGAATATTGCGTTTTCCTGAAAACGAAAATCGAATTTTTGGTAGATCATTCTATCTTCAAGGATGGATTCTTGAAATGATTAAAGTGCCAAAGAAATCCACGAATTGGATTCCTGGTGTGCTTTAGGTATCCGCATCCAAAGATAACAAATTTATAACCAAGTTAACCAACTATGTGATTATGTGCTTATGTGTTTCCTTTTATGTTTTTGGTGTAATCCAAGTTTTGTTATCCAAATCCTCGTAGAATCTTCCATATCTTTGTATAAGGAAATTCAAAGTAGGATATCCAAAGGTACTATATTAAATCCTCAATGGGATTTTACGTAATAGTAAAGACCCTCGGATTATATTGTACTATTCCATAATTAGACCCCTGAGTGGTCTAGGTAAACAGATTGATCTAAAAATCTGGTTAGGAATATCATGTGATGATATAGCTGAAAGGACTCCTTGGTGGTCTAATTAAAAGGATCCTTTGTTGATCTAATTAAAAGGACCCTATGGTAGTCTAGTCACACTCATCGTCAGGTTTGATTACCCTCCCCACAAACATTTCAAGACAAGTTGTGCGGACTATGCAAGGAATTGCATAATTATGGATGCATACATAATTATGAAATTCAGTGCACAGAAACCACAGCGAATTTTGTCATGTGTCTAGAGTCTATTCCGTTCATTTTTGTTTCTGAAGATGTAAAATGACTATTCCGTTCATTTTTGTTTCTGAAGATGTAAAATGACTATTCCGTTCATTTTTGTTTCTGAAGATGTAAAATGACTATTCTGTTCATTTTTGTTTCTGAAGATGTAAAATGACTATTCCGTTCATTTTTGTTTCTGAAGATGTAAAATGACTATTCCGTTCATTTTTGTTTCTGAAGATGTAAAATGACTATTCTGTTCATTTTTGTTTCTGAAGATGTAAAATGACTATTCCGTTCATTTTTGTTTCTGAAGATGTAAAATGACTATTCCGTTCATTTTTGTTTCTGAAGATGTAAAATGACTATTCCGTTCATGACTATTCCGTTCATTTTTGTTTCTGAAGATGTAAAATGACTATTCCGTTCATTTTTGTTTCTGAAGATGTAAAATGACTATTCCGTTCATTTTTGTTTCTGAAGATGTAAAATGACTATTCCGTTCATTTTTGTTTCTGAAGATGTAAAATGACTATTCTGTTCATTTTTGTTTCTGAAGATGTAAAATGACTATTCTGTTCATTTTTGTTTCTGAAGATGTTGGGGAAAATGACTATTCTGTTCATTTTTGTTTCTAAAGAATGCCTGTCGAAAATAACTCGGTTCATTTTTCATTTCTGAAAAATGTTCGTTAAAGAGAAATTACAGGATTACTTCTTGTTCATCTTTGATGGTTATTTAACACAAAGTCACAAATAGACTCCTACGAATTAATTTCGGGACGAAATTTCCTAAAGTAGGGGAGACTGTGACACCCGTGTCACTGCGACCATCAAACAAACGCCAAACCAATGAAATATTGTATTTCATACTTGGGACTTGTATAAATATGTGTATCTTTTGCACATATCAACTCTTGTTCGATTTCAAGCTCTAAATCGCTTTCTGGAAGGTTATACGCGCACTAATGCGTAAATATAACCAGTTTAATGCAACAAACACTCCGGAATAGTGAAATAGGTTTAACATACCTTAAATAACCTTTACATAACTTAGATATAAGTTTTGGAAGGTTTGGTGTGGTGAAATCAAAGTTAATTCGCTTACAGGGACTAAACTTGACAAACTGCGAAAGTATGCCAATTTGAACTGTAACAGACATTCCGGAGCATGACCATAAGTTAAACATACCATAAATACCCTTCACATAGCTTAGAAATAGGCTTTGAGGTGTTCGGTGTGCTAAAATAAACTTTTGGGTCATTCAGGGACTAAAAGTGTCAAAAAGTGCACAAGTTTGCATTTTCGCGCATAACTTACGTTCTGAATACATCCGGACATCCAAAAATTTATGTAAGCATGACTATATTATATTTTAGTGTTCGCCATAAGAAAAATCCATTCGTTTCGTCATTTGGATCGTTTTTCGCGCTTGTGCGCATTCCGTCGTAATTAAGCGAACATCGCGTTCGTACGACCAAACGAACCATCATCCGAGATATTTTTGAGCATGTTTTGAGTTCCCTATACTTTAACTTCATTTTTGAGCCTTGAAATGAGGTTAACGGGGTTCAAACGCATCGAAAAAGGCCTTAAAACACCACAGGGACCAAAACTGTAAATTTTGAAACTTTTCTGAAGCTGGTACATGCTAGCGTAGCGCGAGCCCTATAGGCTTTACCAGTCGCGCTACGCGACTGCCTATGCTGGACAGAAAACATGCAGAAAACTCAGTTTTGCGTTTTCGGGACCAGATTCGATGTATTAGCCGTTGTTTAATTCACAACCACACATTCTAACTTGCTTAGTCAGCGGATAAGGATGGAATTTTGGCACCATAACTTTGCAACACATGTATGGATGGAATTTAAACACCTAAACACCATAACTTTGCAACACATGTATGGATGGAATTTAAACACCTAAACACCATAACTTTGTTTGACTTTAAGCGTTGACCAGTAATGGTCAATGCGAAGTTCGCTAAGAACTTCGCAACGTGATTGTAATCACGATGGTCATAGTCCCTTGGGACTATGCCTACTGATTACCACGTTGTCTAGGGTCGTAGGGTAAGCGATCTAATAAATCGCTTATACCTCGAACCCGACCCAGTTTGGTCGATCATTAGGATCCGACCAAACACATTAGGTGACCATAGTAGGTAGGGAATAACCTTCCGAGGTTATACCCTATGGTCGCATCGTTTAAGTAGTTGTATGATAGGTAGTTTATATGCCTTAGGTAAATTACCAGAATACCCTTTTCATGTATAATTGGTAATTAAGCATATGTAACCTAAACCTTTGTCACATAACTGATTATGTAATATGTTTAGGCATATAACACTTGTCATAGGGCTAGTTAGGCGGTCCGAACGCGTTTCACGCGAACGACGCGTTAAAGTAGCATAAGCTACCTAAACGGGTCGTAATGGGTCGTAGACACTTAGGTTAAGTTTCATTTAGTATGTAGGCTTTGATTAACCATATCACATGAGTTCCTACACTCATTTGGTTTACAAACCCTCATGCTACCCAGTCTTCCGATTTAGGTCCGGTTTATTAATGTAGTTACCTATATTAGGTGCCGTTTGATATTCCGCGATCTCTAGCTTTGCTTGGTGGTTATCCTAGGACTTCTGAGCAATCTCAAGTGAGTACATAGACCCCTCTTTTACTGTTTTCCAAACATTTTGGGGTGAAACACATGTGCCTACTTGTTACTTTCATGCTTTCCTGTTTTCACATCATATACTGCTATGTTCGTTAGTACATTATAGTACATGATTTTATGACATTTCATGCTAGGTGTGCCCAATTGTGTGCATTACTTAGTACATCGTTTTACATGACATTTTGACATAGACATTTGACATAGACATTTCGGCATAGACATTTTAACATGATTGATATTTGATCATGCATTTCCCACAAAAAATAACTTTGATTTAAACCAATTTTTACTTCAATACTTTGTTTTTGTGCATATGGTTTAGTTGAGACATTTCACTTGCCATACATGGATATTTGACATAGACATTTGACATGGATATTTGACATAGACATTTGACCTGGATATTTGACATAGACATTTGACATGGATATTTGACATAGACATTTGACATGGATATTTGACATAGACATTTTGACTTGATTTACATCTTGACATGAATACTTTGACATATTATTCAATACATTTGACAATTGATTTAAACATAGACATTTTACATTGTTTGGTTTGGTTTGATTAAGTGATTAAGTAACGATGTGTGTGTAATATGATACAAACATGGTGGATACGCCGCTGGTACTTCCTATATATAAGTGTTTGTATGGTATTACATGTCGTAGCGTTATTTGAATCATTTCAGTTTGATACATATAACATTTTATACAAATAACATACTTTTCACAATACATTGTTTTACAAGCAACTTATCTTATACAAACTCAGTTTACATGGTTATTCATTTAACCATACATTATTCACTTATTTATACATATCATCTGAACTCATTGTTTTTCAAATGATTTACAAGACAAAGCAAATTACAAGGTTCATGACTAAACATTTTCTCAAACATAAGTCATGAAACCTATTTTCACAAAACCTATGTATCTCACAGGCATTTTTATGCTGACGTACCTATTTTCACATGTGTTTTTCAGGAGCTGTTGCATAAGATGATCAAGATACACATAGGCAGACTTGGGCTTTAGTGACAATAAAAGATGCAAGACTAGTTAATTATGTTGTATTTCTTTGTTTGTTAAGACATTGTAACACCTTTAATCAATAAAACGAAACTTCAATTGCCATGGATTTGAAACAATTAATTCTGTTACAACACTCCCCGATGTTTCCGCCACGTTTTGTATGTTCTACGTGGTCGGGGTGTGACAACACACATTCGCGACACCTTTCCTATTTGTGTTTCCTTCGATGTGAGATCATGAGGGAACGTGCGAACCTAACTCAAGCCAGCTGACGGCTCTTATCAACGAACAAGTTACGGCAGCACTCGCAGCCGCCCAGGCAGGAGGTATAACCTGCTGTTCCGAACCTAACCTAGGATGATAGATCCTACTCTCATGACCCAACTCTCGCGCTTAACCTTGTCACTTCTTCCTCGCGCAACAAGGTCAGAACTCTCAGCCACCTGCATGCATATTCAAGACGATCATGGACTGTCGTCGTAATACTTTCAGTGGCGCTAAAGGAGCTGTTGGACTCCTCCATTTGAAAAGCTCGAGTCTGTCTTAGAGACGTGTGAATGCCCTGAGGCTCATAGAGTGAAGTACGCCACTGGTACTCTCGAAGGCACTGCGCTAACTTGGTGGAACGCGCAATTTCAGATGCTGGGGCTGGCGGCTGCTAATGCCACCCCATGGAATGATTCTTAAAGAACTGATCCAAACGTGAATACCGTAGTCGAGATGACATCCACCCGCTGGAAGTGGAGTTCTTAAACCTAAAGATGACAAGGTGTGGGATAGAAGCGTACACGAAACGATCCAACGAACTGACGGTGTTATGTCCAATAATGGTGGATCCTCCCATCAAGCGCATTGAGCTGTACCTCAAAGGCTTAGTACCAGAGATTCAAAGTCATGTGACATCGGCCAACCGCGACCATCCAGGATATTACTCGTCTTGCTCAACGTCTCTCAGATCTGGTGGTAGGACAGAATAAACTGCCAAAACGGATGAGTAAAGGGTTCCACTTCGGTTCAGTCTCAGCCGCAGCAGGGAAAAACGGATGAGTACAGGGGCCCCAGGCAGCAGTCTTTTATTAATCGAAGTCAGGGTGGATACAGGGGAAACCACCCTAAGTGCAATCGATGTAAATTGCACCACAGCGGATCGTGCAACAAAGATCATTGTCAGAGATGCAACAAGCTTGGTCATGGAGCCAAAGATTGTAGAAGCTCACGTCCTGTAAACCAGAACCGACAACGACAGCCATAAGATCTATAGAATCAGTAGCAACAGCAGGGTAACAAGGGATGTTATCAGTGTGGTGTTGAAGCTCACTTCAAGAGACACTGCCCACAGTTGAACCAGAACCAGAATCAGAACCACAACCAAGGAAATGGGAACAACAGTGGAGGCAACAATGGGGGTAATAACGACGGCAATGGTGCCAGGGGCGAGTGTTCGTGATTGGTCAGGGTGATACTAGGAATGACCCCAATGTGGTGATGGTTTCGACATCGATATTGGTATGGATTGGCTACCTCAACATCGAGCAGAGATTCTTTGTAAAGAAAAGAACGCCCGCATTCCTCGTACTGGTTAAGATCCTTTGGTAATTCATAGTAACAAGCTCCTGGAGCAGCACCTATAGCTTGTGCACCTTATCGCCTAGCTCCATCAGAGTTGGAAGAACTCTCTACGCAACTACAAGAATTCCTGAATAAGGGTTTATTTCGTTCTAGCTCTTTGCCCTGAGGAGCTCCAGTGCTATTTGTAAAGAAGAAAGACGGTACCTTCAGGATGTGCATCGACTACCGTGAACTCAACAAGGCGACTGTGAAGAATCGCTATCCTCTTCCACGCATCGATGATCTATTCGACCAGCTGTAAGGGTCGAGCTACTATTCAAAGATTTATTTGAAATCAGGATATCACCAGCTGAGAGTCCGAGAAGAGGACGTCTCCAAAACAGCCTTTAGAACTCGATATGGCCACTATGAGTTTTTGGTCATGCCTCTTGGGCTAACAAACGCACCTGCAGTCTTCATGGGTTTGATGAATAGAGTGTGCAAGCCTTACCTGGACAAGTTCGTCATAGTCTTCATCGACGACATCCTGATCTATTCGAAGAGTCAGGAGGAACACGAGCAACATTTACGACAGATTTTGGAACTCCTTCGAGCGGAACAGCTGTACGCCAAGTTCTAAAAAATGCGACTTCTGGCTTCGTGAAGTCCATTTCTTAGGCCATGTGGTGAACAAGGATGGGATTCATGTGGATCCATCCAAGGTAGACTCGATTAAGAATTGGCCTGCACCTCGTACACCAACGGAAATTCGCCAATTCTTGGGATTGGCAGGTTACTACAAGAGGTTCATCAAGGAATTCTCCAAAATTACACAGCCCCTCACCTCACTGACACAGAAAGGCGTTGTTTATCGATGGGGGAACGAGCAGGAATTAGCATTTCAACACTTAAAGGATAGACTTTGCAGTGCACCTATCCTTTCATTGCCAAAGGGCACAGACGACTTTGTGGTTTACTGCGACGCAACAATTCAGGGTCTTGGTTGCGTACTGATGCAACGGGATAAGGTTATAGCCTACGCCTCAAGCCAACTCAAAGTTCATGAAAGAAACTACACTACACACGACTTAGAGCTGGGAGCTGTTGTTTTTGCACTTAAGATATGGCGACATTACCTGTACGGTACCAAGTGCGCCATCTACACCAACCACAGGAGCTTCGAGCATATCTTCAAACAGAAGGAACTGAATATGCGACAACGACGATGGGTCGAACTGCTGAATGACTACGAATGCTCGATCAGGTACCACCCAGGCAAAGCCAATGTTGTGACTGACGCCCTCAGTCGAATGGACACTGCGCCTAAGTGCGTACGGGCTTTACAACTCACTATATAGTCTAGTCTTCCTTCTCAGATACGAAATGCTCAGGTGGAGGCATTGAAACCAGAAAACGTTAGGGCTGAAGCCCTACGTGGCTCAAGGCAACGATTGGAACAGAAGGAAGACGGTGCTTACTACGTAACAGGACGCATCTGGGTCCCACTCTATGGTAATCTACGAGAGCTTGTGATGGATGAGGCACACAAGTCTCGCTACTCAGTACATCCCGGTTCAGATAAGATGTACCACGATATCAAAACAACATATTGGTGGCCTAGCATGAAAGCTCACATAGCAACGTACGTTAGCAAGTGCTTGACTTATGCGAGAGTTAAGTCGGAATATCAAAAACCTTCAGGCCCACTTCAACAACCAGAGATACCACAATGGAAATGGGAGCAAATTTCCATGGATTTTGTTACTGGCCTGCCTAGATCTCAACGTGGTAACGATACTATTTGGGTGATCGTGGATCGACTCACAAAGTCTGCTCACTTCTTGGCCATCAAGGAAACGGATAAGTTCTCCACACTAGCAGACGTATATCTTAAGGAAGTTGTCTCGAGGCACGGGGTGCCCACCTCTATTATCTCGGATCGAGATGCACGTTTTACATCAGAACTGTGGCAAGCAATGCACAAGTCTTTTGGCTCAAGATTAGATATGAGCACAGCCTATCACCCGCAAACGGATGGACAGTCGGAACGTACCATCCAGACTCTAGAAGACATGCTTAGGGCATGTGTAATTGACTTTGGCAACAGCTGGGAAAAGCATCTACCACTCGTGGAATTTTCGTACAATAATAGCTACCACACCAGCATTAAAGCTGCTCCGTTTGAGGCATCATACGGGCGTAAATGCCGGTCACCTCTTTGTTGGGCAGAGGTGGGGGATAGTCAGATTACTGGTCCAGACCATGTGGTTGACACAACAGAGAAGATTGCTCAGATACGACAACGAATGGCGGCAGCTCGTGACCGTCAGAAAGTATACGCCGATAAGGGCAGGAAACCACTAAAGCTCCAGGTTGGGGAGCGTGTATTACTCAAAGTTTCACCCAGGAAGGGTGTGGTTCGTTTGGGTAAACGAGGTAAACTTAACCCACGATACGTTGGACCTTTCGAAGTTATAGAGAAAATAGGCAAGGTGGCCTACAAACTGAACTTACCATCGGAACTCAGTGCAGTTCACAACGTCTTCCACGCGTCAAATTTGAAGAAGTGTCTGTCAGATGAGACCCACATAGTTCCTTTGAAGGAGCTCACTATCGACGAGCAGTTACGATTCGTCGAGGAACCAGTTGAAATCACGGACCGGGATGTTAAGGTCCTCAAGCGTACTAGAATACCTCTCGTTCGAGTTCGCTGGAACTCACGTCGCGGCCCAGAGTTCACCTGGGAACGCGAAGATCAGATGAAACAAAAATATCCCCAACTATTTGCAAACAGTACAACCACTACTGAGGCTGAAGCTACGGAATTTCGGGACGAAATTCCAGATCAACGGGGGGGGGGGGGGATGTGACACCCCAGGAAAACCAGGAAAACTATACAACTTAACTAGCTTCCTCAGTGAGTACGTACCAAATTTCGGGACGAAATTTCTTTCAACTTGGGGATAATGTGACAACTCGTATTTCCGAACCTATCTTTGTACCTTAATGTAACGTTTGTGACTATATGAATTTGGTTGATTAATTGAATGTCATGATTATGTGTTTATGTGAATGTATGTATATATATATATATATGATAAACCAATTGCACAATAGAAACCCGAACGCACAAGCCTTTGGGCTTTACCACTCTCGGCCCACTTCTCTTGAACTTGAACCGCCCTTCTCTAATCTCGGCCCAGCTGATCTAGGGCCCAGCCTATTGACCCCCATTGCATACGCATTACATATGTACGAATATACAACCTCCCTCCGAATCATTAGTAACCCTAAATCCTATTTCACACACACACAAAGGGGACGGCTGGCTCTTGTGCTCGGCAAGTCTCTTCCCTCATTCTTTTCTTTCACGATTCTGGGGTTAGTATTCTTGTACTTGTTTTGATTGTTGTTAAGATTATTCTTGGCCGCATACATCTTGATATGGTATTGATCATGATTGTGAGTTTTGTGTGTAACATAAATGATGGTAGGGATATGGATGCATGATAGTGTAATCGTGTTAAGAAATTCATTGATTTGATCGTGATTGTTGTAGCACATGATGTCGACCAATAATAAGTTGTTAATAATTCCTAATGGTTCAATCGGTTCTGGTATGTGTCTGTGATAAATTTATTGTATGTAATGATGATGGTTGAATGTGGATTGTGGTATGGCAGTTAGTCAAATGTTAGGTTACAACAATAATTGTTGTTTTGGGTTTGCATGGTTACTGGTGGTGTTGTTGACTAAGTGATAAGGAAGGAATGATAATTATGGTGATTTGTTATGTTTCCACATTAATCGATATTGACTGATCATTATGGATCGCACATGGGGGGGTGTTTGGTGACAAATAAACTAAGTAGAAAGCATGATTTGATATGTCTGTGACTTGAATTGATTGTATTAAGGATCCTTCATGATTTTCAACCATAGTTATCATACTTGCATGTGATTGTCAGTATGGCATGTGCTTGTTAAATGTAGTTACTTTTTAGTTGGATAGATCTAAGTGCATGTTCAACTTAATATATGATAATCATATTGTTTCGGTGATTGAATGACCTGGTTATTGACTTGTATGTATGAAGGGTCATGTGAACAATCTGGTCAATATGTTATATGCGACTGATTCCTATTGAACCGATAAATTCACCAAAATTTTGTGTAATTGGGCCGCTTCTTTCCCTTTTATTTCTATATCAGTTCTCGAAATTTAATTAACATGTTATACTTTTATTTTGGTTAGAATCGGTGATTGTGTTAATTGATAAATGACAAATTTGGAAACCATTGAATGTTTGTAACTGATATGCATGAAAAACGGAAATTAATATCAAGCGCACAAGTCGTCCGGATCGCACAAGAGATCTGGACCGCACAAGACCAAAGTATTGTATTGTTGGGCCTTGAAGCCCAAATTCGGTCGCACAAGAATTGTCCAGTCGCACAAGACGAACTGGACCGCACAAGATTATTTAAATTGCTTCGTTTGTTGGGCCGCATATATGTTAGACTATTTATATTATTTGGGCCGGGTTAGTTTTCCAATCGCACAACCCATTGTGGATCGCACAAGTCATGCTGATCGCACAAGGGGTTGGGCCGACTGTTATTGAGCCCAATCTTTTGATCGCACAAGTTGAATACGTTGTAACTGTTAAACGTGATGACGTGTGTTGCCATGATCTGTGTGTGTTCCTTATCTGCTAGCTTATGTGATACTTATGTGCACTACTTGAAACCAAAACCTGACTTGTATGGTAACCATGTTAGGACGTGGTTGACCACTAGCTGCTAGACTTGACCTTCTCTGTATCTGCCGAGCAAACCAAGGTGAGTTCACACTAGCCAAGGCATGGGATTCCCAGGGGTTGGGAATGGGATTGAATAACTACTCATACAACTATTACTATTAAACAAATTATTACTGTCATCGGTTGAAGGGCACGTACGTAAAACCTACGTACAGTTATACTTACTACTGTCCTCGGATTGAAGGGCACGTACGTAAAGCCTACGTACACGATCTTAAGACCATCACCTCTATCAAAGGAAGTCCCTCAATTATCGACTTAATCGACGAGGCCTAGGCAAGCGGGTCATTAGTTAATAGCGCTATTAGGTTTAACAAACCTCACACCGTGCCAGTCGGACGGGCGTGTACTAATGGACTATGGGCAAAGGGTCAATGCTGATAGACATTGACTTAGGGCACCTCTTACACTTTCGTAGCAGTCGATACGCGTGGTCTTGTAATACATGGGGTAGCCCCCACGGCCGAAATGCCAGATAACTTTCATGGGGTAGCCCCCACGGCTGGATTGCCAGAATTAATGGGTTAAACAACTTACATTTTCAAATATGGGGTAGCCCCCACGACAAGGATGCCAGTTAAAGGAACTATTTTTGGAACAACTAAAACCAACAACCAAATGTGAACTCGCTCAACTTTGTTGTTGATTCGTTGCTACATGCCTTGCAGGTCATTAGGTACCCATGGAGCTTGCACAGGGAGGAACGGTCGTTGTGGGACATGGTGATGTGTGGCATGCTTTAAACATTACTTTATTTCATACTTAATACTGGCTATGGGTTTTACAAATTATGCTTCCGCTAAATACTTAACTATGCTTTGGTTTTTGAACACCTTTCATATTGTTTGGTTGAATTATGTTTACTTACATGCTTGTTCAATATGATTGGTGGCTTGATCCTGGTCAGTCACGCCTCCAAGCGGTGATATTCCGCGTGTGGATTTTGGGGGTGTGACAATTTATGTATGCACATGTGCATTGGTCGAAACAATAACAATATGTAGTGAAACATTAAACATGTATGCACATGTGTATTGTTCGAAACAATAACAATATGTAGTGAAACATTAAACATGTATGCACATGTCACACCCTGGCTTTGCGGAAGCATGGTTAATTTGGTGTGACTTCTTAATACCATAGCTTAACCATAACAAAGCTATATGAAATAAAACCATGCAAGATCATCCATTTAATTAAGTTTTAAAAACCAAATACAACAACATTATCTCAACGGAAACACATCCTAATGACATTGTTCAACAAACACAAACATCAACATGACATAAACACAGTTTAAGGACTGTGACTTGTCCAGGAAAGAGTCACATTCCCCAAACCCGGATGACCTCGTAACTAGTGCAGCGGGAAAACGTGTCATACCGCGCCAGATCCTTTAATTCCCTGAAATACATGTAAGTTGAAAAATCAACAATAATGTCGAGCGAGTTCATGTGTAAGTGAGTAAATAAACCTTTGTATATATAAAAATCCTGGTATGTATCAAATAAGGAAAAAGAGATCACCAATGGTTTGCAAGGCCATTGATATGTGTGAAGTGCAAGTAGGAAGACTCAAACCTAGCAGATTTAGCGATGGGTACAAAGTCACCCCGAGGTCCGTTCTGTTTGGGCCTGGGGCTGGGCTCGCTACACCCAGATAGATCTACCGCTTACGTCCCTCGGTCCTACAATGAGGATTAATGGCCTCCAGTTCCCGCGTACCCACTCACATGATCTAAATAATAACCCTCCTTACGCTAACCATACCATGTAAGAAATATTCGTAATCATAGTAACATGTATTTCACCCCCGCAGTTTAGAAAACTGAAAACAGTTAAGAGAAAAGGGGGACATGAACTCACAGTGGTGCGTCTCTACCAAGTATACCTCCAAATCAAGCAGCTGTGTGACGACCTACACGTACTAACTCTATTAGACGGACGGCCGTGCCTTAGCTTTAAGGTTTAAGTTTTCGGGAAATAGTTAGACAACTATTTCGTGTTTACATTCTGTATACTTGGTAATCATTTTCCTTCCCAAGGATGGGGGATTTAATACATGTGTATTCGTATAATTTCGAAATATATTATTAAGTCTCACTTAAAATATATTTTATTTCTAATTCCAAAATATAAATATTCTTCTCAAAAATATTATATTTTCTATTACATAAATTTTCCCAAAATAATACCTTGACAAAAACACGCGTTAAGTCATATTTTCTTAAAAATGCGTAAGTTACGTTTTAATGATCGAGTGGTAATAATAATTACCGGTGTAACTTATATATTTATCGTAGAGACTTTCGTATTATTTTGGATCCATTATCATTCGATAGTATTATTTTTACCCTAAAAATAATACTAGTATTTTCACAAAATAATCATAAACACACATCAAGTGACTTTATGAAAATATATACTAAATATATATTTACCAAGTTTTATTTTGTGAAATCCCACCTCCGATGTTTTGTAAATAAAGTCGTGGCAAAATCTATAATTTGAAAACAAGTCGAAAAGTATTTCTAACACTTATAGTGAAAATAATTCTAAGTGTTAGGTTTTTAGAAAAATTTCGCCAGAGTTTCCTCTGTAACTGGAGGTGGCCACGCTTTCAAGCGTATCATTTTCTTTTATAAATCAAATCAACCATTTTTCTTATTTAACCAAAACAATATTCAACGCATCAAACTAGTTAATAAGCATGTAATTCGCAAGAATCTCATGAACTTGTAGTTTTTCCAACACTATGATGTAAATCCCATTACTTTTAGCGGATCTTTATATAAAGCAATCCGATTTCGTAAAAACCTCGTTTTTAGGGAAATTCCGTTTTTACAATTTCTCGTCATCTTTTACAAAAATAGTTATTTTGTCGAAAGTGTGTGCTACACAAGTGTTTACACACTTGTGTGTTCTAAAAATCATTCGTGTTAGTGTAAGATCCGTCTTTAGAAAACATGATTTCTTTGATACTTGGTTCTTTGAAAATACCGCTTGTAGATACGTAGATCTACTAGTTTTAAACACTATTTCATAAGCTAAATCGCTTTTACACAAGTTCATGATTCGTGTGTGGTAGAGTTTCATCCTTTAACCCTTGTTACTTCCAGAACAACCTTATGTCTTGATCCATGATCATGACCAACCCGTGTTAAATGACGATCCGAGCTACCACAACATAGATCGGGTCCAAATAATCACACAAATCAATTACTACAAGTTTTACACAACAAACAAGCTTTTAACCATCACTTTTAGTGTTTTTAGTAGACTTTTATGCTTCATCTTGTATGTTTGCGACTTTTAACCGTTACATATCATTTTGACCACTTTAAAATAGTTCGAGAGGGTGATTATAGCAACTTACTACTAGCTCGAGGCTAGGGAAGAATCTAGACGCAAAATGAGAGGATAAAAGCAATAGAGTGAGGTCCTTCGCCTTCCGATTGCACCAAGCATCCTTATACGTGATCCTTAACGCTTGTATGAACTTGGAATGGCAAGATCAAAGCTCGAAAAATTGATGGATGTAGAGGGGTGTTCGGCCGAAGCTTCATTAGAGAGAGAGAGAGTGTTTTTGAGTGGTGAAATGTGATAAAGAGAATGATATGTAAACTCTAGTTCTTATAGACAATTACAAGTTCTTTAACCATGAGTCCAAGTGTTCTCTTGATATTAAACAATAGTGATTAATTTAATCACAAAGGTACAAGGGTGTCCCCCCAATGGGACGGTTCGGTTGAAGAGGGGGGGGGGGGGTCCCTAGTTCAAATCCAACCATCTAGTTAGTTATAGTTAGGTTAATCTAGGTTAGTTAAGTGATTAACCCGGTTACTAGTGTGTTAGGCGTTATGGTGTGGGTTAGGGTATTCAGGGACCCTAGCTGGCTCAGAAAAAGAAAAATAGTGTTATTAACAATATTTTCATGTTCCGGGTATAGTCCGGTTGTTCGGTTGGATAGTAATCCGTTAAAACGTTAAACAAGCTTTAAAGTGTCGTTATAATTATTTTTAGTGACACAACTTATTTCTCCAAAGTGTCGGGAATATTTTCCTCATATTTTGGCACTTTATTAGTTAGCCAAATGCTGAATTGTTTATTAAAGTGCTGAGTCTTTGTGCTTAAAGCACGTTTTAGGCACATCCAGTCATTGTAACTTATTCCTAGAGACGCAGTTCTATAACCCTTGTATCCCTACACTCATCACTAGTGTAGTAAGATATCTTTGGCTCATACAGGCCTTAGAGGCAGTGTCTGCCTGATGCTGCCTTTATCAGCATGTTCTAAAAATCATTCGTGTTAGTGTAAGATCCGTCTTTAGAAAACATGATTTCTTTGATACTTGGTTCTTTGAAAATACCGCTTGTAGATACGTAGATCTACTAGTTTTAAACACTATTTCATAAGCTAAATCGCTTTTACACAAGTTCATGATTCGTGTGTGGTAGAGTTTCATCCTTTAACCCTTGTTACTTCCAAAACAACCTTATGTCATGATCCATGATCATGACCAACCCGGGTTAAATGACGATCCGAGCTACCACAACATAGATCTGGTCCAAATAATCACACAAATCAATTACTACAAGTTTTACACAACAAACAAGCTTTTAACCATCACTTTTAGTGTTTTTAGTAGACTTTTATGCTTCATCTTGTATGTTTGAGACTTTTAACCGTTACATATCATTTTAACCACTTTAAAATAGTTCGAGAGGGTGATTATAGCAACTTACTACTAGCTCGAGGCTAGGGAAGAATCTTGACGCAAAATGAGAGGATAAAAGCAATAGAGTGAGGTCCTTCGCCTTCCGATTGCACCAAGCCTCCTTATACGTGATCCTTAACGCTTGTATGAACTTGGAATGGCAAGATCAAAGCTCGAAAAATTGATGGATGTAGAGGGGTGTTCGGCCGAAGCTTCTTTAGAGAGAGAGAGAGAGTGTTTTTGAGTGGTGAAATGTGATAAAGAGAATGATATGTAAACTCTAGTTCTTATAGACAATTACAAGTTCTTTAACCATGAGTCCAAGTGTTCCCTTGATATTAAACAATAGTGATTAATTTAATCACAAAGGTACAAGGGTGTCCCCCCAAGGGGATGGTTCGGTTGAAGAGGGGGGGGGTCCCTAGTTCAAATCCAACCATCTAGTTAGTTATAGTTAGGTTAATCTAGGTTAGTTAAGTGATTAACCCAGTTACTAGTATGTCAGGCGTTATGGCGTGGGTTAGGGTATTCAGGGACCCTAGCTGGCTCAGAAAAAGAAAAATAGTGTTATTAACAATATTTTCATGTTCCGGGTATAGTCCGGTTGTTCGGTTGGATAGTAATCCGTTAAAGCGTTAAACAAGCTTTAAAGTGTCGTTATAATTATTTTTAGTGACACAACTTATTTCTCCAAAGTGTCGGGAATATTTTCCTCATGTTTTGGCACTTTATTAGTTAGCCAAATGCTGAATTGTTTATTAAAGTGCTGAGTCTTTGTGCTTAAAGCACGTTTTAGGCACATCCAGTCATTGTAAGTTATTCCTAGAGACGCAGTTCTACAACCCTTGTATCCTTACACTCATCACTAGTGTAGTAAGATATCTCTGGCTCATAGAGGCCTTAGAGGCAGTGTCTGCCTGATGCTGGCTTTATCAGCATGTTCAATAGGTTATCCGTTTATAGTGCTATTGTGCTTTTTGTGCATCATGTTTGTCACTAAGGTTCAGCATATAAATAATGTAGTGACGGTAAGTAAAGTATGATGCAGGTATATGCATGTATCAGAAATCAAGTAGCAGTTCATCAGTAATTTCAAACAAGCACAGTAATTAAGCAGTAATTAATTATTAATTAAGTCGTACGGATACCTGGTTTAGTGAGGGTTGTCACATTCTCCCCCCGTTAGAAAAATTTCGTCCCGAAATTTTAAGTTCTGCTTGTAGATGCAGGGTTCTTAGGAAATAGGTGGGGGTATTTCTCTTTCATCCGGTCCTCACACTCCCAGGTGTATTCAGGACCATGTCTGGCATTCCAACGAACTTTGACGAGCTTGACACTGCTCCGGCGGGTCTTGTTTACTTTCCAATCCGTAACCTCAACCGGTTCTTCAACGAAATGGAGCGTGTCGTCAACATGAATCTCGTCGATGGGAATGGCAATGGTATCTTGAGTTGGACTTTTCTTTAGGTTGGATACATGAAATGTATCGTGAACTGAATGGAGTTCAGCAGGTAAGTCCAGCTTGTATGCTACCAGTCCTATTCTTTCCAAAATTCTGAAAGGACCAATGTAGCGCGGATTTAACTTCCCACGCTTTCCGATGTGACAACCCTCACCAAACCAGGTATCCGTACGACTTAATTAATGATTAATTACTGTGCTTGTTTGAACTAGCTGATGAACTGCTACTTGATATCTGATACATGTACTTACTTGCATCATACTTTGCTTATCGTCACTACATTATTTACATGCTAAACCCTAGTGACAAACATGATGCACAAAAAGCACAGTAGCACAATACACGGATAACCTACGGAACATGCTGATAAAGCCAGCATCAGGCAAACACTGCCTCTAAGGCCTGTAAGAGCCTGAGATGTTTTGCTACACTAGCAGTGAGTGTAGGGATATAAGGGTTGTGGAACTGCGTCTCTGGGAATAAGTTACAATGACTGGATGTGCCTAAAACGTACTCTAAGCACAAAACACAGCACTTTGATAAATAATCCAGCTTCTAGCTGACTAGTAAAGTGCCAAAACATGGGGAAAATAACACTAGACACTTTCTAAAGTGTCAGGAAAACAAATTGTGTCACTAAAATAATATAACGACACTTTAAAGCTTTGTTAACGCTTTAACGGATTACTATCCAACCGAACAACCGGACTATACCCGGAACATGAAAATATTGTTATTTTCACTATTTATATTTTTCTGAGCCAGTTAGGGTCCCTGATTACCCTAACACCCGCCATAACGCATAACATACAAGTAACCAAGTTAATTACTTAACTTAACTAAACTTCCTAACCATCTAGTTGATTTCGAACTAGACCCCCCCCCCTCTTGACCGAATTCGGTCCCCTAGGGGACATATATGGTACTTGCAAGATTTGCATAATCTCCTATGTTAAATATCTACAAGACATAATTTCCAATGGTTAATAACACTTGAGATTGCCTATAAGTTCATGAGCTTACACTAGAGATCATTATCACCACAAAACAACTTCACAACTTTCTCTCTTGCTCATTCTCGGCCGAACACCCCCCCTCCCCTACATCCATTTTCGGTTTTGGTTCTTGCCATTCCAACATCATTCATACATCAAAGGTCACGTATTAGGAGTCTTGGAGCAAACGGAACGCGGAGGACCTCTTTCTTTGGCTTTTATCCACCTCTTTTGCGCATAGATTCTTCCCTAGCCTCGAGCTAGAGGTATGATGCTTAAAAACTTGTTCTTGAACTATTCTAAAGTGGTTAAAAGGTTTTTTATCGGTTAAATCTCGTTAAAATGCAAAATGATGCACAAAAGTCTACTAAAAACACTTAAAATGGTGGTTAATAGCTTATGTGTTGTGTAAATGTTGTAGTAATTGAAAGTGGTGATTATCTAGACCCGATCTATGTTGTGGTAGCTCGGATCATCGTTTAACCCGGTATAGTCATGTTCTTGAATCATGACACAAAGCTATTTTGGAAGTAACAAGGGTTAAAAGGTGAAACTCTACCACACATTAAACATGAACTTGTGTAAAAATGTTTTACTTGTGTAAAAGTGCTTTAACTTGTACAATAGTGTTTAAAACTAGCGGATCTATGCATCTGCAAGTGGTATTTTCAAAGAACCACATATTAAAGGAATCATGTATTTGTAAAGAAGGATTTTACACTAACAAGCATGATTTTTATAAACCACAAGTGTGAAAACACTTGTGAAATGAAAAGATCCGACAAAGAACTAGTTTTGTCAAAAGTTACTAGAAGTTGTAAAGATGGATTTTCTCTAACAACGGGGTTTTTACAAAACCGGATTATTTACACAAAAGATCCATTAAAAGTAAAGAGATTTACTACGTATTTTTAGACAAACCACAAGTTCGTATATTTTTGCGATTATGTCTATCTTTGACTAGTTAAAATGTTGAAAAGTTGTTTGATAATGTTGTGAACATTGGTTGATTTGATTTGTTAAAGAAAATGATACGCTTGAAAGCGTGGCCACCTCCAGTTACAGAGGAAACCCTGGCGAAATTTTTCTAAAAACCTAACACTTAAAACTATTTACACTACAAGTGTTAGAATCATTTTTGACATGTTTTCGAAACATAAATTTCGCCATGACTTTATTTACTAAATATTCGGAGGTGGGATTTTCACAAAATTTAACGTGATAAATATATATATATTTTCACACACTGTTTATGATTATTTTGTGAAATACTTAAATATTATTTTTAGAGTAAAAATAATATTTACGAACGTTAACGATCCCAAAATAATACGAACGCTTTCACCATAAATATATAAGTTACACCGGTAATTATATTACCACTCGATTGATAAAACGTAACTTACGCACTTACAGAAATATTTATGAACGCGTATTTTAACAACGTATTATTGGAGAAAAATTATGTGAAATGAAAATATAATGTTTTTGAGAAAAATACTTATATTTTGGAATTGGAAAGGTATATATATTAAGTGAGACTTAATGATGTAATTTGAACGCACATGTATTGAATCCCCCATCCTTGGGAAGGAGATTAACTACCAAGTATATACATAACGTAAACACGAAATAATTGTCTAACTATTTCCCAAAAGATTTAACTATAAAGCTAAGGCACGGCCGTCCGTGTAATAGAATTAGCACTTGTAGGTCGTCGCACAGCTTTCTGATTTGGAGATACTTGGTAGAGACGCTTCACTGTGAGTTCATGTCCCCCTTTTCTCTAACTGTTTTCAGTTTTCTTAACTGCGGGGGTGAAATACATGTTACTATGATTTACGAAAGGTTTATACTAAACATACCGGTTTTTACAAAAACAAATGCTTATTTTCGAAATGTGAATGATATCTGGTCAGGGTGACCAGGAATCTGGTCAGGGTGACCAGGGATTTATATTTTTATACATGATATGGTGTGAGTGGGTAGGAGGCCATTAATCCTCATTGTAGGACCGAGGGACGTAAGCGGTAGATGAGATCTATCTGGGTGTAGCGAGCCCAACTCTAGGCCCAAAAGAACGGACCTCTAAGAGGACCAACAGAACGGACCTTGAGTGACTTTGTGCCCGACGCAAAAATCGGCTAGGTTGAGTCTTCCTACTTGCATTTCACAACATGCTAATGGCCTTGCAAACCATTGGTGATCTCTTTCCTTACAGTGCTACATACCAGGGAACTTTTATACTTACAAGTGTTTTACATACTCACTTGCACATGAACTCGCTCAACATTATTGTTGATTTTTCAACTTACATGTATTTCAGGAAATTAACAGGATCTGGCACGGTATGACGCGTTTTCCCGCTGCATGTTGGGTTCCAAGGTCATCCCAGTTTAGGAAATGTGACTCTTTCCTGGACAAGTCACAAATCTTAAACTGCGTTTATCTCATGTTGATGTTTAAGACAATGTTTTATGTTATGATGTTGTAAGTTTTTAAGACAATGGTATGTTACTCTGGTTTTAAAACTTAATCAAACGGATGATCTTGCATGTTTTTATTTCATATAGCTTTGTTATGATTAAGCTATGGTATTAAGAAGTCACACCAAATTAACCACGCTTCCGCAAAGCCATGGTGTGACATCCGAAGCGTGCCACACCCTTCCAGGGTGAAACTTTCAATAAAACCATTTCCCCAACTTGGAATTCCAAGTGTTTCCGGTTTGGATCTGCATAGGCTTTCTGTCTTTCACGAGCTGCTTCGATGCGTTTTCGAATCTGCGCAATCTTGTCTGTCGTCTCTTGGACGATTTCGGGACCAACAAGCTGCCTATCACCTGCGTCAGCCCAGCATAGAGGTGATCGGCACTTGCGTCCGTAAAGGGCTTCAAATGGCGCGACTCCAATACTGGTGTGGTAGCTGTTGTTGTATGAAAATTCGACCAAAGGCAAATGCTTATCCCAGCTACCGCCCAAATCCATAACACACGCTCTCAGCATGTCTTCAAAAGTCTGTATCGTCTACTCGCTTTGCCCGTCAGTTTGCGGATGATACGCAGTGCTCAGATTTAATTGTGAGCCAAAAGCTTCTTGGAAGGATTGCCATATCCTTGACACAAATCTTCCGTCTCTATCAGAGATGATTGAGAGAGGCACTCCATGACGTGCGGCGATCTCTCTCATGTAAATTTCAGCCAATTTGCCAGTGTTATCCTTCTCTTTGATTGGCAGAAAGTGTGCGGACTTTGTTAGGCGGTCAACTATTACCCAAATAGTGTCATGACCTCTTGGCGTTCTTGGCAACTTTGTAATAAAATCCATTGAGATTTGTTCCCATTTCCACTTGGGAATCTCAGGTTGTTGCAGAAGTCCTGAAGGCTTCTGGTATTCGGCTTTAAACTTAGCGCATGTTAAACATTTGCTCACATAAACAGCAACATCGCCTTTCATTCTAGGCCACCAATAATAATCTTTGAGATCCTGGTACATCTTATCCGCTCCAGGGTAGATAGAGTACCGCGACTTGTGAGCTTCATCGAAAATAACCTTCCTTAAACCTCCAAACAAAGGAACCCAAATCCTTTTCTCAAAACATAACGTTCCTTCCTCGTTTGGTACCGGTAGCTTCTCCATCCCACGGAGATATTCTTCTTCAAGGTTTCCTTCCTTGAGAGCTTCTTTCTGCGCGGCACGAATGCGCAAGGAAAGATCGGTTCGGATAATCATTTCTAAAGCCCTAACCCTTATGGGCTTGATCCTCTCCTTTCGACTTAGGGCATCGGCGACCACATTCGCCTTCCCTGGATGATACTTTATTTCGCAGTCGTAATCGTTCAGCAACTCAACCCAGCGTCTTTGCCTCATATTCAGCTCCTTCTGGTTGAATATGTGTTGTAGGCTCTTGTGATCTGTAAAGATTGTACACTTTGTACCATAAAGGTAGTGTCTCCAGATCTTTAATGCAAATACCATTGCGCCAAGTTCCAAATCATGCGTGGTATAGTTCTTTTCGTGCACTTTCAATTGACGCGATGCGTAAGCAATAACCTTCTGGCATTGCATCAACACGCAACCCAATCCTTGACGTGAGGCGTCACAGTATACCACGAAATCATCTGTACCTTCTGGTAGTGCTAAGATTGGCGCATTCCAGAGCTTATCCTTCAATATCTGGAACGCTTCTTCCTGTTTGATTCCCCAATCAAACTTCTTATCTTTCTGCGTGAGGAGCGTCAATGGTTGAGCGATTTTTGAAAAATCCTCAATGAATCTTCGATAGTAGCCAGCCAAACCCAAGAATTGTCGAATCTCGGTTGGCGTCTTTGGCGTTTCCCAATTCTTGATCGCTTCGATCTTGGTTGGATCCACATGGATTCCATCTCCGTTCACCACGTGTCCAAGAAATTGTACTTCACGTAGCCAAAACTCGCACTTAGAGAACTTGGCATACAACTGTTCCTTCTTCAGCAACTCCAAAATAACTCTTAAATGCTGTTCGTGCTCAGCCTTTGTTCTTGAATAAATCAAGATGTCGTCGATAAACACAATTATGAACTTATCCAAGTACGGCTTGCAAACTCTATTCATTAAGTCCATAAAGACTGCAGGTGCGTTTGTCAAACCAAACGGCATAACAAGGAACTCGTAGTGTCCATAACGAGTTCTGAAGGCTGTCTTCGGGATACTTTCTTCTTGTATCCTTAACTGATGGTATCCAGATTGTAAGTCGATCTTTGAGTAAAAGCTTGAACCTTGCAGTTGATCAAACAGATCATCAATTCTTGGCAGAGGATATCTATTCTTGATCGTCAGCTTGTTCAGCTCCCGGTAATCGATGCACATACGAAAACTACCGTCCTTCTTCTTGACAAACAGGACTGGAGCTCCCCAAGGCGAGAAGCTTGGTCGGATAAATCCCTTGTCTAACAACTCTTGAAGTTGTGTCGACAGTTCCTGCATCTCAGACGGAGCAAGTCTATAAGGTGCCTTAGCCACAGGCGCGGCGCCTGGAACTAAGTCAATGCAGAACTCTACTTGTATCTGAGGTGGCAGTCCAGGTAAGTCCTCTGGGAAGACTTCTGGATATTCCCTCACGACAGGGATGTCTTCTATTCTCGGCTCAGCAGCCTTCTTATCCACAATGTGTGCCAGGAAGGCAACACATCCCTTCTGCAAATACTTTCGCGCTTTCAGGCAGCTGATAATTCTTAACGGCGTATCACGCTTCTCCCCGTGAACCACAATTGTTTCGCCATCTTCGGTTGGGATACGAACGACCTTTTCGTGACAAACTATTTCAGCCTTGTTGCCTGATATCGGCGGCATCTTCTAAAGGATGGGTTTACGTCGGTCAGGCCATAATAAAGATCCCATGTTATAATACATACGCTTTATTATGATAGTAATAGTACATAACATCTCATGTTATAATCATATCAATCACACAACATCCCATGTAACAAACATCAATCACACAACATCCCATGTCATAGAATATAAATAACCAAATCAAACATCAAATATGATGAGAATACTGCGATTGCCATATATTGAGACCACATAGTAAGCGTATAAGTACATCACAGTGTCATACAACATCAGTCGACTAAGGGCTACATCACCCTAGTCCAAAAACTATATCAAATCAGTGTCAGTACATCAAATACATATAAAAAAAGTCAGAATCATAATGTAGTCTCCAAAAATGTTGTGCAGTCAAAAGCAATCGCCGTCTTCTCACCAGCGTCTACCCATACGGTACTGAAGAGCTCTACACGGATGGCGGTGGTGGAGGGGGAAAGTGAGTGTAAAACAAGCGACGCAAATGGAGCCAGTCCTCCTCCATGGCTCTCTGGGTACGCAACCAAGAAGCATCCTGCTGCTCGAGTGCCAAAAGGCGTGCAGCATAGTCTGGTGGTAAAGGTCGAGAGGGCTGCAAAGTAGAGTGGGTCTGACCCTGGCACTGACACGGCGGCGGCTGGGCTCTCTCAAGCTCCTGAATGCGCTGCGTGTGTGCCTCGTGCTGGGCGACAAAAGACATCAAAACATCCTCAATGGAATACCCCATATGGAAATAATGGTAGGGGTAGGTCGGTGGCATAACAGAAGGTGACGACTAGAGAAATGGCTCACTGGTGGGAGCAAAAGGTGCCACATGAAATGGAGAAACAGGGGGAAAAGTAGCAGACGGTGGCATAGCAGGGATAGATACCGGTACATGTCCAAAAGGGTGAGCCGAAGAACCCTCTCCAGGTCGCGCTGGAGGTGTAAACCGAGGAAATGAAAAGGAGGTATCAATGTGATGGGTATCAGTGATCTGAGGGGGAATAGGTGGAACCTCGTCATCAGCAGGAATCCACCCATGCTGGGCGTGCTCATCTCGTGGGTCCATCTGTGCCTCAAAAAGGGCACGATTAAACTGAACTGGCATAGGATCACGGTGAGGTGCAACAAGAGGGTCAACTGGTGCATCAGCAATAAGTGGGGGATCAACATGATCAGCAGCAATGACATGATCGCCCTCCAACAACGGGGTATGCACTGGGTGATCATCAATAGGTGGGTCAGCAATGACAGGCTCAATAATAGGTGCGTCAGCATGAACTGGGCCGTGCTCAAACGCAGGGTCTAGAGCGGCTACCTGCTCATGGGCCATGGCAGGTTCAGGATTATCAAAGGCCATCTCAAAATCAAACTCAGGGTCGTTGGGATCAACTGGGTCTACTGGGTCGACTGGATCCTCCATAGGCTGATCCATGGGTATAAACTCTATATCCTGATCTGGGTCGAATCCTGGGGGAAAGACAGGATCGGAATCCTCCACATCATCGTGGTCGAAAGCAAAACTAGGAATAGGGGCAACAGAGGATGCCTGGTCGGGATCTGATCCATGTGAGAAGTGCTGCGCACTCTGGGTGTGTGAAGGTGCGGAGGCCACAGACTCGAAAGAGTCTGGGACCGGAGAGTGAGCAGGTGAATCCTCAGCAGGAGCATCTGCGATCAACAAAAGATCACCAGCAGCAAGAAGGGCCTCGCCCTGAACATCCTCCTCTAAGGGCTCATCATCATACAGATCGACGTCGCCATCATCATCGGCGGCGAGAAGCAAATCGTAAGCAGGATAAACAGCTAAGGGTATGGGAGCAGGGATCTCCACTAACGGTAGGTCCCCGGCCAAAGGGCCATCAGCGAGCTCATCAGCACCATCAGGTAAAGCAAAGGGCAGAAAGTCGTCCTCGTCCGTGCTAGTAACGTCGGAGGTGTGGACCTCGTGCTCTGAAGGCTCTAGGTCATCTGATACTATAGGTCTAGGTCCTGTGGTGTCTGAGTCACCTGTGCCAGAGGTGTCCATGGTTTCTGTAACATAAACACAAACATGCACAAACAGTCAATAATACAATCAAATAATCACACAAGTCACCAAGTAAGCATTCAAATAATTCTCCTAGTCCCACTAGCCAATTCTCCTAGTCCCAATAGCCAATTCCCCTAGTCCCACTAGCCAATTCTCCTAGTCCCACTAGACAACTACCTCGATCTCCCAGACCGAGCCTCGGCCTCCCAGACCGAGCCTCGGCCTCCCAGACCGAGCCTCGGCCTTTCCAGACTGAGCCTATAAATAATAAATAAAATGTGCTCAACATTTGTTTGTAAAAACGTTTTGGATCTGGACTTAAGTGGTATGCAGTAAAAATGTTTTCGTGAGAGCCCTAGTGATCATAGTCTAGACTCGAGAAAGAATCCTAGTTCGCTATGATCAGAGCTCTGATACCAAGCTGTCACACCCTGGCTTTGCGGAAGCGTGGTTAATTTGGTGTGACTTCTTAATACCATAGCTTAACCATAACAAAGCTATATGAAATAAAACCATGCAAGATCATCCATTTAATTAAGTTTTAAAAACCAAATACAACAACATTGTCTCAACGGAAACACATCCTAATGACATTGTTCAACAAACACAAACATCAACATGACATAAACACAGTTTAAGGACTGTGACTTGTCCAGGAAAGAGTCACATTCCCCAAACCCGGATGACCTCGTAACTAGTGCAGCGGGAAAACGTGTCATACCGCGCCAGATCCTTTAATTCCCTGAAATACATGTAAGTTGAAAAATCAACAATAATGTTGAGCGAGTTCATGTGTAAGTGAGTAAATAAACCTTTGTATATATAAAAATCCTGGTATGTAGCAAATAAGGAAAAAGAGATCACCAATGGTTTGCAAGGCCATTGATATGTGTGAAGTGCAAGTAGGAAGACTCAAACCTAGCAGATTTAGCGATGGGTACAAAGTCCCCCTGAGGTCCGTTCTGTTTGGGCCTGGGGCTGGGCTCGCTACACCCAGATAGATCTACCGCTTACGTCCCTCGGTCCTACAATGAGGATTAATGGCCTCCAGTTCCCGCGTACCCACTCACATGATCTAAATAATAACCCTCCTTACGCTAACCATACCATGTAAGAAATATTCGTAATCATAGTAACATGTATTTCACCCCCGCAGTTTAGAAAACTGAAAACAGTTAAGAGAAAAGGGGGACATGAACTCACAGTGGTGCGTCTCTACCAAGTATACCTCCAAATCAAGCAGCTGTGTGACGACCTACATGTACTAACTCTATTAGACGGACGGCCGTGCCTTAGCTTTAAGGTTTAAGTTTTCGGGAAATAGTTAGACAACTATTTCGTGTTTACATTCTGTATACTTGGTAATCATTTTCCTTCCCAAGGATGGGGGATTTAATACATGTGTATTCGTATAATTTCGAAATATATTATTAAGTCTCACTTAAAATATATTTTATTTCTAACTCCAAAATATAAATATTCTTCTCAAAAATATTATATTTTCTATTACATAAATTTTCCCAAAATAATACCTTGACAAAAACACGCGTTAAGTCATATTTTCTTAAAAATGCGTAAGTTACGTTTTAATGATCGAGTGGTAATAATAATTACCGGTGTAACTTATATATTTATCGTAGAGACGTTCGTATTATTTTGGATCCATTATCATTCGATAGTATTATTTTTACCCTAAAAATAATACTAGTATTTTCACAAAATAATCATAAACACACATCAAGTGACTTTATGAAAATATATACTAAATATATATTTACCAAGTTTTATTTTGTGAAATCCCACCTCCGATGTTTTGTAAATAAAGTCGTGGCGAAATCTATAATTTGAAAACAAGTCGAAAAGTATTTCTAACACTTATAGTGAAAATAATTCTAAGTGTTAGGTTTTTAGAAAAATTTCGCCAGAGTTTCCTCTGTAACTGGAGGTGGCCACGCTTTCAAGCGTATCATTTTCTTTTATAAATCAAATCAACCATTTTTCTTATTTAACCAAAACAATATTCAACGCATCAAACTAGTTAATAAGCATGTAATTCGCAAGAATCTCATGAACTTGTAGTTTTTCCAACACTATGATGTATATCCCATTACTTTTAGCGGATCTTTATATAAAGCAATCCGATTTCGTAAAAACCTCTTTTTTAGGAAAATTCCGTTTTTACAATTTCTCGTCATCCTTTACAAAAATAGTTATTTTGTCGAAAGTGTGTGCTACACAAGTGTTTACACACTTGTGTGTTCTAAAAATCATTCGTGTTAGTGTAAGATCCGTCTTTAGAAAACATGATTTCTTTGATACTTGGTTCTTTGAAAATACCGCTTGTAGATACGTAGATCTACTAGTTTTAAACACTATTTCATAAGCTAAATCGCTTTTACACAAGTTCATGATTCGTGTGTGGTAGAGTTTCATCCTTTAACCCTTGTTACTTCCAAAACAACCTTATGTCATGATCCATGATCATGACCAACCCGGGTTAAATGACGATCCGAGCTACCACAACATAGATCGGGTCCAAATAATCACACAAATCAATTACTACAAGTTTTACACAACAAACAAGCTTTTAACCATCACTTTTAGTGTTTTTAGTAGACTTTTATGCTTCATCTTGTATGTTTGCGACTTTTAACCGTTACATATCATTTTAACCACTTTAAAATAGTTCGAGAGGGTGATTATAGCAACTTACTACTAGCTCGAGGCTAGGGAAGAATCTAGACGCAAAATGAGAGGATAAAAGCAATAGAGTGAGGTCCTTCGCCTTCCGATTGCACCAACCCTCCTTATACGTGATCCTTAATGCTTGTATGAACTTGGAATGGCAAGATCAAAGCTCGAAAAATTGATGGATGTAGAGGGGTGTTCGGCCGAAGCTTCTTTAGAGAGAGAGAGAGTGTTTTTGGGTGGTGAAATGTGATAAAGAGAATGATATGTAAACTCTAGTTCTTATAGACAATTACAAGTTCTTTAACCATGAGTCCAAGTGTTCCCTTGATATTAAACAATAGTGATTAATTTAATCACAAAGGTACAAGGGTGTCCCCCCAAGGGGACGGTTCGGTTGAAAAGGGGGGGGGGGGTCCGTAGTTCAAATCCAACCATCTAGTTAGTTATAGTTAGGTTAATCTAGGTTAGTTAAGTGATTAACCCGGTTACTAGTGTGTCAGGCGTTATGGCGTGTGTTAGGGTATTCAGGGACCCTAGCTGGCTCAGAAAAAGAAAAATAGTGTTATTAACAATATTTTCATGTTCCGGGTATAGTCCGGTTGTTCGGTTGGATAGTAATCCGTTAAAGCGTTAAACAAGCTTTAAAGTGTCGTTATAATTATTTTTAGTGACACAACTTATTTCTCCAAAGTGTCGGGAATATTTTCCTCATGTTTTGGCACTTTATTAGTTAGCCAAATGCTGAATTGTTTATTAAAGTGCTGAGTCTTTGTGCTTAAAGCACGTTTTAGGCACATCCAGTCACTGTAACTTATTCCTAGAGACGCAGTTCTACAACCCTTGTATCCCTACACTCATCACTAGTGTAGTAAGATATCTCTGGCTCATACAGGCCTTAGAGGCAGTGTCTGCCTGATGCTGGCTTTATCAGCATGTTCAATAGGTTATCCGTTTATAGTGCTACTGTGCTTTTTGTGTATCATGTTTGTCACTAAGGTTCAGCATATAAATAATGTAGTGACGGTAAGTAAAGTATGATGCAGGTATATGCATGTATCAGAAATCAAGTAGCAGTTCATCAGTAATTTCAAACAAGCACAGTAATTAAGCAGTAATTAATTATTAATTAAGTCATACGGATACCTGGTTTAGTGAGGGTTGTCACAGCACATTTGCATTTTTCGAAACCATAACCATGTGGAGTGAAACAGCAAACATGTTTGCACATGCGCATTTTTCAAAACAGTAACCATGTTGGTAATATATGTTAGGTGGTCAATAATGAAATTAGATACACGTATGTCTAATAAGTAATTGATATCAAAGTATCGTGATCGCAATCATAACCTATGAATACGTATACAGACAGTGCAAAATGATTGTAAACAAAAAGAATAATGCTTAGAAACTGTTTATCATTATATATAGGATAATAAAAAATCGTTAATGATTTATGACATTAATGATTTATGACACCTGGATGAATGTCTACGAGGTTGATCAGGTTCATATATATATATATATATATATACATCAACATCTTCGTCAGTATCATTGGAATCAACGTCCTACCAACTGTTAAACGTAATCTTTATAATACGGATGTATTCGGCATCAACATCGGGTAATCCAAAATGGTGTGCCATTAGGTGTATAAGTCGTAATTGTTCCTATATAAAGAAAAAGAAAAGCATATAATATTGTGATTAATATGGTATATGGTGTGTATACGCACAATGTATAAATGTTTAACATTTTTTTTTGGTGATGAGTTTGGGGTGTTGGTAATGTGATGCACATGTGCATAATTATGTATGGATAGTTAACAGTTTATTTGTGATGATTATGGATTATTGGTAACATAATGCACATGTGTAGAATTATGCAATGTATGGAAATAAAAGTAATGCATGTAAACAAACAGTGAATTGTTTAATGCTTATTAATGATGAATAGGGGGTGTTGGTAATGTGATACACATGTATATGTTGGCAATGCACATGTGCATAATGTATACATTGCAATGTATAACAGGTGTGTTGAAAATGGAGTACATGTAGTTAAAACATAATGACATTAAAAACCATGCATCGATAATTTTAGATGGTATGGTTTCAATGTTGTAGTTAAAACATAATGACATTAAAAACTATGCATTGATAATTTTAGATGGTATGGTTTCAATGTTGAAAACGGTGCGAACATTATGCAAACAAACAAGAATTGATGAAGATAACGAACGGTGCGGGCTTACCAATTGGGTTGATGTTACCCCAGTAGGTCTCAGGTGGAGGATGCAAAAGAGGATCACCGTATACCTCTGAGCTTGAGGTAAGCAAAATCCTATAAAGAAAAAGTTTAACGGCGTATTTAAACATGAATCTGAAATATCAAGATAATCCAAAGTTCCAAAATTACAGAACAATCTTTGAACCTTGCGCCAACTCTCTTTGCAAGACCAGGCATATTTAGCATGCCAATCGCGTTCATCTTTATTGTCTGTCAAAAATTACACATTCATTAAGGTTCCGTTATAATCATTTTTTGGAGGCATTAAGTGAAAGGGACATAACAAATTGTTGTAGTTGCTAGATGCAATGAGGATGAGGACGGATACACACCTTTACAGCATTGTATTTATAGAAAATCAGTGATCGGGGCATGCAAGATGGTATATCTGATCGACCTCAACCAACAATGGTTCTGTGACAACTGCAACGGTGTATATAATATGATTACTCTATAAGTAATAAAGATCTTGTATCAAGAAAAAAATCGTATGATTTATATATATATTTCAGAAACCGTGTCATATGAAATACTTAAAACATAATGACCAAAATGGGCAAGAAGAACAATACTACAACATGTAAATAAAAATTTACCATGACAAATAAGCTCGAATCTTGGATGACCAATCCACTTTCTCAGTTTGTCTTTCTAGCCAGTGAAATAATTATCAGCAACAATCACATGCGATAATAAGACATAAAAGTAATGAATGTAAACAAACTGTGATTTGTTTAATGCTTATTAGTGATGAATATGGGGTGTTGGTAATGAGATATACATGTATATGTTGGCAATGCACATGTGCATGTTCATGTTAATGATAGTTAACAATTTACGGATGACGAGTATTGGTGTTATTAACATAACACACATGTGCACGATCGTTGTATTGATCAAGTAGATAAACAAAAAAAATGAACAATTTATATAAACAATGATACATGAACATAGAGTAACCAAACAACTGTTAAATAAAAAATGATATAGTAACATATAATAAAGCATGTAAAAACTATAAAAATAAACAATGGTAAATAACCACTGATATAGGAACATAAAGTTATCAAGCATGTAAAAACTATTTTTGTATAATACCTCTAGTCTCATTTCGTATAAATTGTACTTGTGTATAAATTGTAATTTTTGTGGGTCCAGATTTGTGGGTGCTTTAGCATTCAAAGTAAAAGTATTGATATTGTGAAAAAATTATTGTTGATGATTATAGGGTAATGGTAACGTGCTGACATATGCAGTATGTAGATTATTGGTGATGGTTATATTGTAATGGTAAAGTGTTGCAGATGTGAAGGATGGTGTATTTATAGGGTAATGGTAAAGTGATGCACATGTGCAGGATGGTGTATTTATACAAAAATCACGTCCAACACTCGAATTGCATCAACAATTCTCAATTCTCAGGCATCATCAGTTCTCAGTAGTTCGTCTTCATCCCGATCACATTATTAACAAAAAAAAGTAATACAATGATTCACTTGGGCATAAACTCAGATTTAATTACTAAAAAAATTAATAATAATACTAAATAATCAATAGCTTCTAACCTTTTTTGTTTAACATTCACATATTCGTCTTCCATTGCACATGTGCATAATGGTGTATTTAGACAAAAATCATGTCCGACACTCGAATTACATCAACAATTCTCATTTCATAGGCATCAGCAGTTCTCAGTAGTTCGTCTTCGTCCTGATTACATCAGTAGTTCATCTTTGTCATATCGATAGCAACACACCATAAACCGTTCGTCATATCGATTTCACCATCTGATATTCCAAAATTCGTCATATAATTGAAATTGGTGCTCTAAAATTCGTATTGTAATCGATATTATTACAGTAAGAACGTAATCGTAGATCATATATTCTTCATCCATTCGTAATCGAGTATTCCATTTGTAATTAGGGCAACACGATTAGAATCATCAGAATCATTGAGGAGTGTGGCACGATTAGGGTTATAGGAGGAACAATGATAGGAGTAACGGTGGTGAGGAAGCACGACGGTGATTCTGGTCGTCGTGACTAGCGTAGACGGTGGTGATTCTGGTCGCTGGTACTAACCTAGGGTTACACGACGGGGAGGAGAGGAGTACGCATGTTATTCGAAAATTTTAATATAATTACAAAAATGCCATGTGTTCACACTGGTTCTCGCGGTTCTCGCAACAAAGGGTGGTTCCTAACGGATCCTTCTCCTATATATATATATATATATATATACGCGGAGAGGATCATGAGAAAACTATGTATAAATGAGAAAACTAAAAACTATCTTAAAAAACCTCAAAAACATACCAATTTTTGTTTAACATTTTTTTTTACAAAAAATCGCTACGTTTTATGTATAAAAAAACTAAAAAAAATTGTTAACCACATGTGCATTATATGTTTAGGGTTAGCTTTTGAGTTTAGTTTAGTTTTTAGGGTTATGTTTTTTAGGAGTTGTGGATTAGGATTAGGTTTTTGGGTGGGGGGGGGGGGGGAGGTTTAGATTTTTCGGGGGTTCGCGTTTTTTTTGGGGGGGGGGGGGTTAGGATTTTTGTTGGAGGGTGAATTTATGTTTTTGCTGTCACACCATTTCAGAGGCGGTAGCACGAGATTTGTTCTGAGTGGTTATCATTGCATACGATAAGTAAACATGCTACATGATATAAAACAAACTCCATCTTGCCATTCAAAGTTTAATTATCCAAAATGCAGATTTTAGTTTAAAGCTTACATCATAAACAAAAGATAATTGTTTGAAAGTTTACAACACCATTTCGAAACAAAGATCAAGGTTTTGCTTCCTATATCACCGCAAGAAGGCGGGATATAGTAAACAAATCCAACAAAAGATGGCAAAGGAGGATGGACACTAAACATCTTGAAATATGACACTACATCTTGGAAAAAGAGTCCGCGAGCATTTTCACTAATTTTCTGAAATACATGTAAGTTTAAAAATTGTCAACAAAAGTCGGTGTGAATTCATGCAGATAGTGTAAAATATAACGGTTATAGTTGTATAAAACATGGTATGTAATTGTAAAATGTAAGTTTGTAAATTGTAATGAAAGGGAATCGAGATCGCTAATGTTTAGCTAGGACATTAACATATGTGACGACATAGGAAGCATCCAAACCTAGGCGACTTTTAACATCGTTTACCCTACTACTATGACCCAAAGCACTCCATGACTATGTGTTGTCAAGAGAGTGAGGCTGCCCAGGCCTGTTAGATCTAACCCTTGTTCTTTCGGTCTAAACTAGATTGATGGTGCTTACATACCAATTGTACATGTATTTTCCCCAAAGTTTAGAAAATAGTAAAAACGTTTAAAAGTGGGGACATGAACTCACTGATTTGTGTCTCGTGCGTCAAGCTTCACCGGCGTCCGCTACTTGAATGTTGCAACCTATAGACATTCTAAGTATGTTAATCACCTAAACTTTTAAACTTCTAAGTACAAGTTACCATTTGGGTTGAATATGTCTTATTGTGTCTTACATGTATATGTTCTTGTATTATTAGTGTATGTATTTTACAATATATTTAATGTTGTATTTGTTATATATATTTTTATCCCCAAAAATATATATTTGTTTAAGTAAAATTTGAAAGTATTATATGTTAAAAATAATATATTTTCAACCTTTTCAAATATATGTTACTTATATTGTTTTTCAAAAATAAATATAAGTTATTCGTTAAATAATATTTCTAATATTATTTTTGGTATAAGTATACTTGTATTTAAGTGTAAATACTTGTGTATTTTGTATTAATTACTAAAATTAAATCCTTTGATTTTTAATACTTTCTGGAATTTTATTTCTTAAAAATTATAATATTTTTAAGGTTTACTTGTTATATATATATTTTGTCTGTCACACCCCAACCGATGGCGGAAACATCGGGGCGCGGAACTAAGCGAACCAGATTGCTCAAGAGAATCCATTGTGAGGACCGGGAATTCGGTTTGAATGAACTTGCTCAGGTCAGATCTGCAATCACCACGATTGTGCGTAATCCAATTGTAGTGTAGGAGTAAGATCGACAACGTAGACACCGTTCAAAGTATTCATTCTCACTGAAATAGTTGAAAAGTACAAGGTTCCAGAGAATTTTTGCAAGGCTTCGCCACAGGAGTCAAAACTGAACTTTTCAAATGAGAACCAGGACATCCTATTTATAGGCGTGCTCCATCCGGGAGAAACCACATGCCATTTGGATGATCATCCTCCTGATGAGCATGTCCATTCGATCGGATGGACTCCATTCATCCGGATGGACTTTACAAAACTAGTTAACTACCGTTTCGTCCCGGATTCGATATATAACATATACAAAACTATACAACGACAACAACCAGGTTAATATAGACTAAATACAGACGAAAGCTACAGACATATGCATCTACAGACTCCCCCTTGGATGTAGCTGCAGTCTTTCTTCCTGTATAGTATTCAACGAGCCTTCCTGTTGTGTCTTCTATCTGTCGCTTTCCTCCTCCTCTCTTCTTTTCTTTCTTCAAGCATTTTCTGCCTTAGAGGTCTTTCAGTGTTAATCCACCATTTTCTGTACTCTGGATCACCATCTTTGGCTTTAGACCACCTTGGTATCTTCTTCTCTTGAGATTCAATTGGTGTCTGATCAGTTACAGGCCACTTTAACTTCCAGGTTGCATGTGTAGCAGCTTTAGCTCTAACCTCCTTCATCCTTTCACTTCGACACTCTGTCTTTAAGAACTCTTCAAGCTCAAGACCTCTGAACTTTGATTCCCAGTATCTTCTAGAATTTACATCTTTAGCAAAGAAGACCTTCACTAACTTCTGATACTGTTGAGCTTGTTCCTTATCAGGTACATTATAGCTGATCTTGTTAAAGAATAGACATTCGATGTCTTTATTTGAGCAGTTCACCAACCACATAGGATCCAGCACATGAATGTGCCTCCAATCACCCGTCTTCGCATCCAACAATGTGATCAACGCTTCAGCAGTACTAAGGTTGTAGATCTAGCCTTTAAAGTTGTTATAATAGTCTTGCTCCATTGCACGCAAAGGCATATTCTTCAAACACCTAGGACGTCTGATCTTCAGCGTGATATCTTTTTCACCAGTGATAGGATCAATCTTCACAATCTGCTTTGGTTGGTGTGGCTTCCAATCTGGAAAGTTAGATTTTGCTTGCAACTTAATGTAATCCCACATCTTCTGCTCATGACATTTAACTTCTGGCCCGTAATAATACTGCTTGATATTTTTAGTCTGTACCAGTTCTTCCACATCCCACCACGGTAAGGTCTTTATATCTACTAGGAATTCAAAGTATTGTACCCCGAACTCTCTCCTGCTCGCATACACCTTCAAATCTTCTAAGTAACCCCACGACAGAATGTCACCAAGAGATTTATCAGCATGTCTAGTAAATAACTGTAACGGCCTTTTAAACTTCCTCTCCTTAGGCATCACTTTGAACCATCTTTTTCTTTCTTCCGAAAGATCTTCTTTCGATACCGTTTCAGGAACACCCTCAGTTGCGATCTTCTTAATCATTTTTCTCCTTACTTCATCCTCGTTGTGAGATTGGAATAATTCATTGAAGGTAGGAAAGTCATCATCTACTCCAGAATAATGAAATGGTGTATCTTCATCAGACTCTGATCCTTCCTCAATGATTACATCATTGACGTTGTCGGCCTCATTCACAAACTTAAAAGTAGACTCCCTATCAGGAGTCGGTGGAATCTCCTCCTTAATATCAAACTTAAATCTATCATCGTCTATATCCAACTCTTCTAACATGGAATTCGTTGGTGCATAATGTCTATAGCCTACGTCTTAAGTCTAGGTCATGTTTGTATAGGGTTTTCAGGGTTCTAAATGTAATTTTATGATGTTTTGTTGTAATTTCGCTTGAAATGACACATGGTCATTTCAAACGAAATTAGAGATGTTAATTTCGCTTGAAATGACATGTGTCATTTCAAACTAAATCACCAGCCTATATATAGGCATGTATGGTTTCTCATTTGGCACGAAATTAAGTGAAGTGTAACGAAGTGCTGCCCGATTTTCAAGTCAATTATAAATGAGAAGCTTGTTTTAAGTGATATACTCTGTTTTCTACACCTTCTTTCACTGATTCTAGGCTGTTTGTCTGTTTCCGCCTTTCAAACAGTTGTGTATTGATTCTGATTGACTCATTTGGTCGTCAAAACGATCCTACAAGTGGTATCAGAGCTCAGGATGAGTCAATACACTTGAATCAGTGATTGAATTTATGTTTTTCTACACATTCTTGGATTTCTGGACAAATTCATGGACAAAATGGACTGAGTTTTTGATATTTTGTGTAAAATACAGTTTTAATAAACCCTTGAAAGAATCAGATCAAAATTCTGTTTAAAAGTGACAAAAATGGGCCAAATAGTTAATTCCGTTTGAACGAGCCATCTGATTTCGCTTGAAAAGTTGAGGCAATTTCACACGGAATTACTGATTCCGTTTGAAAAACACTAATTTCGTTTGAAAAATTGAGGTAATTTCACACGAAATTAATAATTCCGTTTGAAAACATCTAATCTCGTTTGAAAAGGTAATTTCGTTTGAAATGGCCCTTGATTCCGCTTGAAAGTGCTATTCCGTTTGAGAAGTAATTTCGTTTGAAAACCTAATTTCGCTTGAAAAGGTTTGTTTTCGTGTGAAAGTCCATTTCGTTCGTAGTATTTCGTTTGAAATTCATTTCGTGTAGAAAGTGTTTTCACTTGAAAGTAACCTGTTTTCAAAACTTGAAAAATTTTCCGAAACTATTTTTCGTCAAATGGATAATCAAGAGTTTTACAACTTCTTTTCCGGTGGAGGAATGACGGCAGCAGAAACACCAGCCAGTATCGTGCAAAATGTGAACATGGAAAATGAACTCCAAAAGGTTTAAGACTTGAGTGCAAGCTGAATGCTGGATGAAAATCGAATCTAAATATGCTCCTCCGAAGAATGGTTCGGGTCTAGAGAAATCAATCGGAAGTTTGACTCCACAAGAACAAGAAGATTTCAAGGCAGAAAAGAAAATGATGAGCATTCTACAACAAGCCATCAAAGAGGATATCTTAGTTCTGCTACAACATCAGGGTGATTCACAATCTGTTTGGAATTCATTGAAAGTAAAGTTCCTTGGAAGCGTTTCTATGATAAAAAGCAAAACTGCTTTGATGAAGAAAGAGTTTGATATCTTTACGGGTATAAAGGGTGAAACAACAAAGCAGTTGATTGAACGATGTTGTCATCTAGTTGTTGAGATGAAGAGGTTGGGCATAACCAAGACGGACGAGGAATGGGTTGATAAATTGGCGGATGCATTGCCATATGATGAATGGGGAACTTATCTGTTGGTGTTGAAGAATAATTTGGAGTATGTAGGATTCAACCTTAGCACATTCATTGAAAAGATTGAGTCACACGAGCTTGAATTGACAAAGATTAGAAAGATGAAGTCTTCAAGTGTTCAACAAGATGTCTCATTGTATTACAAAGGAAGTACTCCAGCATCATCAAATCTAAGTCCAAAAATGCAGACAACCTTTAGTGCAGATTCAACATCCGGAGTATCATCTGTCACATCAAGCAACAATAGTTCACCATTTGCAAGTTTTGAGCAAAATCCAAAGGTTCAAAACTCACCTGATCAATCCTACACTCAAAGTTCGTCAGGATCAAACAGTCAAAGTCAAGGTACAGGAATTCTATGCAACATAGCAGTGAACATAAAGAATGCTCAAGACTTTACTGAATCATCAGCAAAGCAGCACATAGCACTTCTTGCTTCGGTGCTTGAATCGTATGAAAGCTTGGTTGCAGGTAGAATTGGGAACCCCGATATGACAAAGGAAGACTATGGTCAGATCGATCCAGAGGAGCTGGAGTTGATCGACATCAAATGGGGAATGGCAAGTTTGGTGAGAAGAGCTCAACGTTTTATGGAAATTACTGGTCGGAACAGTCTTTCAGGACCAGATCAAAAGCTTGGGTTTGATAAATCGAAAGTCACATGTTTCAAATGTAAAGAGAAGGGACATTTCAAGCGGGAATGTCCTAACAGGGAGGTTAACAACCATCAAAACCCGTTCTCAAATAACTATTACAAACAAGCGATCTATCATAAGAAAAGTCAACAACCATTTACCCAAAGACCTCAGATCGAAAACAAGACGGAGAAAGCTCTCTTAGTCAACCAAGATGATGAGAAAGTTGCTGAAGGTTTTAGTTGGGATAAGTACATCCCTGGTAGTGAGGGCAGGGCAATGATGGCAGAGATTGTGGAACAACCAGAATGCATTGTGGAGATTGAAGAAGTCAGTGAAGTGACATCTGAAGAAAGTTTGGCTGATCTTGAAGAAATTGTTGCAAAAATCTATTACTACCAGTCTGAACAGGAGATTATTGCCAGTTCTTTCAAATCAATAATGCCTCCTAATATGTTTGAATCTTTTGCAGGTTTTTTCAATGAGCCAACCACTGGATTCTATCCACGATACGACGAGGAGAAAGTTCAAGTTGAAGAGATAATAGATGTTTCCAAAGAAATAAATGAAGATTCTTTAAAAGAGATTGCTGACAAAGCATTGATGGGCAAGCTAAGAGAGGTAGAAACAGAATCTGTAAAATCAAAGTCTGTCGAAACCGAGTCAGTTGAAAGTGTGTCTGTCGAAACGGTCAAAAAGGAGTCTGACGAGAAATCGGAAAATGAGTAGAAAAAATCAGGAGACGAGTCTGAGTCAGAGTCTGATGGTTTTGGTAAAACAGATATTAAAATTGATCATGAAGAAAAGGTTATCGAAGAGGTTGATTCGATTCATGAAGTTTCATGCAAAAACTATTCAAAACCTTGCATGGATTGTCTTGAAAAAGACAAACAACTTCAAGAATTGAAGAAATTTACTGATGAAGTAAAATTTGATCTCAGCGAGATAAAAGACGCATATGACACTTTGGCCCGATCAATCAAGATGATTAAAAAGGAAAGTTTTGAAAATGATAAAGCCACGAAATTGCTAAAATCTACTGTCATGGATAAACAAATGGAAATTAACATTCTTTTAGACATGATTGCTTCTTTGAAAAAAGACCTTGAGTTAATGAGAATTGAAACTGAAAGAGTTGATAAGAAACTGATGAGTTATGATGCTTCATCATATGTTATTGATCAAATTGTTTCGAAACAATCTGATGCAAAACCTGTCTTCAAAATTGTTCCACCCCCAATGTGGAATCATTACACTCAAAAGTATTCAGATGGGGTGGAATCTGCATTGAATCTCAAGTTAAGAACCATTGAGAATGAGTTGCCTGAGAACATTGATGTTACATTTTCTCCATCCGACACTGATAATGAGTCACAGGTGATCAAAACCGTTGTTGACCAAGTGTTAGATGAAGAAAGTGATAACTCGGAGTTTGATACTGTGAAAACTCATTTTGAAAACTCCATTTCTGATTCTGAAGAAGATGGTAACTTCTTGGACAAGTTTATACCAAAATCAGGAAAGGTTGTGAATGATGATTCGATCATTGTGGTTTACACAATGACTGGAACTGACAAACTCTATTCTGATTTTGAGTATCCAATTCAAAATGCCAGATTGGAAAATGTTGAGAAAGTGTTTAAACTGGTTGAAATTGATATTTCTGAGGTTAACAATAACGAGTTTCTTTCAAAACCTAAAAAATCTTTTGTGAAACAACAACCGAACAACCCTGGGAAAAAGGATTGGGTGGGTAAAAATGGGTCAAACAAAAGAAATGGTAACAACTTTAAAAACAAAGGTATTGGTTTTGAGAAAAAGATGGCTAAGAATGTCAAGCCAAAAGAAAAAATGAGTGATGTTTTTGTTGCTGGTCCTAGTGTTGATGCTGAAAAGGATTATATCTTCAGTCAAAAAGCCATTGATGATTTCAATGCAGCGAAAAGTTGAGAGAAGAGACCTACAAATCAAATTTTGTTGAGTATGACAAAAGAGTTTGTTACCGCTGCAATGAGATTGGTCATATGGTGAAACAATGCACCAAAAAGATTGAAAAAACCATTTTCAAGAAACCAGTTTTGCAAAAGCCCAAACCTAAAACTCCAACTGATGTTAAGGGCAAAACACCAATGATTTCTTCCATTCGAATTTTGAAAAGAGGCGAGTCTTTGAAGTCCGAAGAAAAACCGAAATCAACATTTGAGATTGGTGAATCTTCAAAAACTCAAAAGACTTCAAAGATTTATCCAAAGACAAAAATTTTTGAAAATCAATCATGGGTGGCAAAACTAAAACAGTCAGTTGAAGTAAAGAAGATGGAAAATATTTTGAAATCTGAATCAAAAGTTTTTGAAAATGATGTTGAAAAACTAGCATTTGAACTAGACAAGTTGCTTTAGGAATTCCCTCCAATTAAAGAGAAAAAGCTAAAACCAAAAGCTGAACCTGTTGTTCCAAACGTCATTTTTAACATTCCGAAAGTTGATGTGACATGTGATCTAGTGTTTGGTAGTGTTCCAAAGGTAAAGAAATCATGGGCTTCATTGTTTGAATGAATTTATTTGATGTATGCAGGGGCTTCCGAGGTCAATAATCTCAAAGTGGATAATGGACAGCGGAGCTTCAAGGCATATGACTGGAATGTTGGCTTTACTCTACAACGTTAAATCAATCAACGGTGGTTATGTTGGATTTGCAGGAAATCAGGGTGGCAGGGTAGTTGGTGAAGGAACTCTAACTAATGGAGTTGTGTCGTTTGAAAAAGTGAACTATATCATCGAACTTGAAAACAATCTGTTGAGCATATCACAGATCTGTGACAAGTCATTTACAGTACACTTTACTAAAAATGAATGTTTAATCATAAAACCTGGTTTTAAAATTCCTGAGGACATGGTGTTGATGCGAGCTCCATGAGAAAATGACTTGTATATCCTCGATATGAGTGTCGCAACAACAACAGATCATCCGAAACAATGTTTTGTGACAAAAACGAAAGCGACTGAAAAAGAGTCGAGAATGTGGCATCGAAAGATGGGCCATATTCATGTCAGAAAAATGAATTTTCTTGTGTATAATGATTTCGTAGAAGGTGTAAATCTGAAAATTTTTCATTTAAATGATGATTGTGTAGAGTGCAAGAAAGGAAAACAAATGAAGAAAACACACCCGCAGAAGCTATTGAATTCAATCAGAGTTCCGCTCGAAAGGCTACATATGGACCTTTTCGGACCAGTCAATGTAAAAAGTGTGAGCGAATACTTGTACTGTCTTGTGGTCACTGATGACTTCACAAGGTTTTCATGGGTGATGTGTATGGAATGTAAAGATCAGACGTTTGATTCGTTGATGGTATTGTTCAAGAAGATGGAGACGCTGTACAAATTGCAAATCAGAAGAATACGAAGCGATAATGGAACAGAGTTCAAAAACAATCGCATGCTCGAGTTTTGCAATGAAAAAGGAATTCTTCATGAATTCAGTGCACCATACACTCCACAGTAAAATGGTGTAGCTGAAAGAACGAATCGCACCTTAATTGAAACAACTCGAACGATGCTTGCCGATTCCAAGTTGCCGATATTTTTCTGGAGTGAAGCAGTTGCAACAGCGTGTTATACATTGAATCGCGTTCTCACAGTGAATAAATACAAGAAAACCTGTTTTGAACTTCTTCATCGTTACAAACCAAATTTGAAATTTTTAGAACCGTTTGGATCGCCTTGTACTTTCATTGATCCAGATGGTAAGTTTGGTGCTAAAAGTAATGAGGGTTTCTTTGTAGGTTATGCGAGTCCGCTGAAGAGGGTGTTCGTACCGTGACTGGGGAAGATAATTCAAGTTCAGCATGTTGATTGTCAGAAGCATACTGCTCCACCACAACTTCCTGGGCAAAGATTTCTGTTCGATTACGACAAACTCTGTGAGTCTTTCTAACTGCCAACTTAGCCAAGTGTCGAGGAACTTGTTTTACTATACCAACATCAACAATCTATGTCACAAGATCAGGTGCCAAGACCGTTGGTAGTTTCTCAGCCCGACGTGGGTACAAGTGACCCTACAAGTGGTACAAATGATCACCAGGCCGGTCCCAGTGGAACGACACATAATCCCCCATAGGAACCAGCTCCAACGTTTGATAATTCTGACGAATCAGAATCGGAAGACGGTCTAACTTTTGACGAGGAACCAAATGTTGCAACGACAGAAGCTGAGGATCACACCGGTGATCAAGACATTACGAACTTACAATCGGAAGTGAGTGTGCCTGACACTGCTATGCCAAGAACTTTGTCGTATCATCCTTCAGAGCAGATTATTGGTGATCTTCAGAGCGGCGTAAAAACGCGAGATCAGATCAATAGAGCTCTTACATGTTTTTATACATCTGTTGCTCCTTTACAGGAAGAGTTCTCACTTAAATGTTTCATCTCGCAGGTTGAACCAAAAACATATAAAGAAGCTTTAACTGAAGAAAGCTGGGTGAACGCTATACAGGAAGAGTTGCAGCAGTTTGAGAAGCTGGGAGTCTGGAGATTAGTAGATCTTCCCGAAAATCAAAAGTTGATCAAAACAAAGTGGGTATTCAAATGTAAAAGAGATGATAGAGGAGTCATTGTTTGAAACAAAGCACGATTGGTAGTACAGGGATTCAGTCAGTAAGAAGGCATTGACTTTACCGAGGTGTATGTGCCTGTTGCTAGACTTGAGGCGATTAGGATCTTCCTGGCGTTCGCGTCTTGGAAATGATTCAAAGTCTACCAATTAGATGTGAAATCTGCATTCCTGTATGGAAAAATTAAAGAAGAAGTGTATGTTGGACAACCGCCGGGTTTTACTGATCCACTACACTAAAACAAAGTCTGTCTTCTGGATAAAGCGCTTTACGGACTTCACCAGGTCCCGAGAGCCTAGTATGAGACGCTTTCCCAACATCTGCTGACCAACGGGTTCACCAGAGGGACAGTTGATAGCACTCTGTTTACTAAAGAGGTTGCAGGGCATCTATTGATCGTGTAGATTTACGTCGACGACATCATCTTTGGTTTGACAAATGACGATTTGTGTAAAGATTTTGAGAAAGTTATGAAGACAAAATTCGAGATGAGTTCAATGGGGGAGATGAAGTTCTTCCTAGGGTTGCAGGTGGAACAAATTCCCGAAGGAATTTTCATTCATCAAACAAAATATGTGAACGATGTTCTGGACAAATTCAACATGTCTGAATCTACTCCAATATCAACCCCCTTGGCTCAGAATCATGGGATTTGCCCAGACGAGAGTGGAGAAAAAGTGGATGAGACTTATTACCGGTCGATAATTGGATCTTTGATGTATCTTACTGCTTCTCGCCCAGACATCATGTATCCAACGTGTTTATGCGCCCGATATCAGTCCAGCTCGCGTCACTCACACTTGACGATCGTGAAACGCATTTTACGATATTTGAAAGGCTGCCCAAGCACCGGCTTGTGGTATCCTAAGTCTGGCGATTTCTCTTTCACAGATTTTGCTGATTCGGATTTTGGTAGCTGTAAGCAAAATGCTAAGTCCACCACTGCAGGCTTTCAGTTCTTCGGAACTCGACTAGTCACTTGGCAGTGCAAGAAACAAACCTCAGTAGCACTCTCTACGTGCGAGGCTGAATACGTTTCGGCCTCGAGCTATTGTTCTCAGATTCTTTGGATCCAACAGCAGATGCGAGACTTTGGTTTGCAGTTCTTGGACACACCTATATTTGTGGACAATGAAGCAGCTATTAACATAACGAAAAACCCGGCTCACCATTCTAAAACTAAACATATAGAAATTGGACATCATTTCATCCGTGATTGTCACGAGAAGAAATTGATTAGAATTGGGCATATACATACCGATGAATAGAAAGCTGATTTTTACACCAAACCGTTTGATAAAAAGAGATTTAACTCTCTTTTGAAATTAAATGGGATGCAAATTTTTTTTTCTGGGAGGGTTGCTGATCTGATGTGATCCACGTTATGTTGTCAAGTTTTTTTGTACAGTTTATTTTCTGCTTTTGATAAAAACAAAAACACAAAAATATGTCTTTATTTTTAGGGGGAGAAAGTTTGCAGAAAATCCAAAAACATGATAAAATTTCAAAATCCAAAAACAATAGAAAAACTGAAAAAGAGTTTGTGTAAAAAGGGGTAATGATAGTACATCAGCTAGACAGATGCAATACGCTAAAGATATGTAAAGTTTAAATGTGTTAAGCAGTCTTGCAGATGATATGCTGATAGGTTTTTACAAATTTAGTAGATTTGTTCGGGATATAAACATAAATAATTACTTGCTTTTATGTGGGGAACATCTCTCGGATATATGGGTAACCCCCAAAATCTTGTTTGAAAGGTCCCTCTTTCTGAGATACTAGGTCTTTATGCTTAGTGATATCTGGGGTATTATCCCGGGACTTCTGATTTTGCGGAAGCAATGGCCTAGTCCCCGGAGAATATTTTACACTGCTTGAAATAAAAGCCCCCCTCAGCATAAAAAATGATGAAACATTGCAAAATGCTAATCATGTGCTGTTGAAGAAAAGATTCTCTAAAGGGAACCCACCAAAAGTAGAAGCCGTCATCTCTCTGCTGAACGGAAGTTCTGACCTGAGCTCTCACGGCCCTCGCATTTAACCCCTTACAGATATCATCTAGGTATACTCACCTGTAAGACTGAATATTGGGATATGGATACGGGAGTATATTCTGAGGTGGTACACATGTAAAAGTTAAGCTCTAAAACACTTAACTCGTATCCTAAACAGATTGAACTTTGTGTGAAAATTTAAGAGGATCAGTATATCGGCAATCAATGCAAACTGTTTAATACTTAAAATGTAATCAAAGCTTAACGGTGCTTGTATCTCGTCGGCAGCTGATATGATCCCCTAACACACTCACAAAAATATTGTGTGTACAGTTTATTGCTTATCATTTTAAAAATCCAAAAAGATTTTGTTTTCATCTTATTTTCGACAACGGACGTTAGGGATCAGATGATCAAAGTCTTATGTGTTGAACAAGTATGGATCATGAGGGTTGGGTAAGCAGAAGATTGAGAAAGTGATTGGTAATTGCTTAAAAGTTCAAAAGTTCATTAACTTGAACTTAAAATTGTTTCTGAAAATCAGCATCTTCATAAATTGGTCAACCAAGGTCATTAACTTGGACTTGGCAGGCTAAACAGTTGTCCAAGGTCATTAACTTAGACTTTGTTAACTGGGTGTGTCGGTAAAATCTCAAAAAGTTAAAAAATTGAAAATTTAATAAGCAATTTCGTTTGGAATTGGTAATTCCGCTTGAAAATGTAATATCGCTTGAACCAGTGATTCCATTTAAACAGACATAAGTGCCAATTTCACACGGAATTAGCTGGTCTATAAATAGTGAGGGTATTCCGCTTGAACTTGTCATTTTTCTTATTCCGTTTCAAAGGTTCTGACAAGGCGATTTCGAACGAAATCACGAATTCATCGATTTTAAGCTGTTACTCTGTCAAATTTTTGCTAGTAATCTGATCTAATTTTGGTTTGCACATCTTAGATCATGGGAAAGGTGAGATATCGTGTTAATTTGACCCAGATCTGACCTGATTTCTTTTGGTCGGCGATGAACATGTTTTAAAACATAGATCTAGGGTTTATTTGTGATGTTTAATGAACGATAATCATACCCTTATGGTCGGATTATGTTGTAGATCTTGTTTAGGGTGTCAATTTGAACTGAATAACTTGATTCCGTGTGAAGTCGGTAGATCTGAGATTTTAGACTTAGATCTAGGTTGATTTTAAGGGTAAAAATGAGAATTAAACATATCCACATGCTCGGAATTCACTGATTTTCAAACCCAGATGATTAATTTCAGCATCAGAACAGTTTTGAGATAATTTCATTTCAACATGTTAATTTCGCTTCAGCTGCCATTTAGTTTCAAAACTATAATTCCGTTTGAACTGGCATTTAGTTTCAAACTGTGATTCCATTTGAACTGTGATTCCGTTTGTAAAGGTCATTCCGTTTCAAATTTTTATTTCGCTTCAAAATGCCATATATTATTTCGTTTGAAATTTAATTCCGTGTGAAAGTGTGATTTAGTTTGAAGAGATTTTGTTTGAATGTAATGTTTTTGATGGAAAATTTTCAAATTGATTAACTTGAATGTTTGATGTTGTTTTTCAGTCTTCAAATGTGTTATTTGATGCACTAAACAATACTTGTTGTGATTTCCATGAGGAGAAGATTCCAAAGCTGTCCGAATTTAAGTGTATTCTGGAGTTTATGAGAAGGTTGCCAATTCAGAAAGCTTTGACGAATCAACATCTGGTTTTCAAATCTCATATCAAACGTTTTTGGGAGAAGGCAACATATGATGAAGAGAGCAAAGTGATCAATTCATTTGTTGAGCTAAATGGTGAAAACAAACCAATTATTATCTCAGAGGCACTTATCCGTGAAGTGTTGCATTTTCCTGATGATGTAAACTCTCCGACAAAATTCCCAGAGAGGATGGTCAAAGGTTGTATGCTGCGGATGGGTTATAATGGTGCATTGAACAATGCTAACTACTTGAAATCAAAGTTTTCCAAGCCATACAAGTTTCTTATTCACTCAGTGTTGATTGCTCTAAGTCATAGAAAAGGAGCTTATGATGCAATGAGGGATTATCAAATGAACATGGTGACAGCTCTCGTATTAAACAAGAAGTATATTTTTTCGAAGATTGTGTTTCATTATATGGTTGAGAATATTACTTCAAAGAACAAGACTTGGGAGTATCCATGATTTGTTCAAATGATGATCGATCACGCTTATCCTGATTTGGAGAGAGATGAAGATAATGATTTGTTAGTTTTATCTCACATGGATAATGAGTCTGTGAAACAACTGGCCAGATATCATCCAAATCATCCAGAGCCAACAAAAGCTGAATTTTTTGGTTTCATCAAAGATAAGAATTATCAAGATCCGAATCCTATCAATCATCAAAATTGGAGAAACGAGGAAGAAATGAAAGAAAGAAGTTATGCTGATGAGTTGAAAACACTTGAAGATTTCAAAGAATCAAGAAAAGAGTGGTTCTTGAAAGAGAAAAAGAAGAGAAGCAGAAAAACAACTCCAAAAGTTCAAGAAGAGGAGGGTTCATCATCTCAACCCAAAAAGCGTCAAAAGAAAGTTGTTAAGACATTGCTAGTTATTGAATCAGAGGAGGAAGCTTAAGCATAAGTTAATGTTGAAGGAGATGTTTGTCTGTCTCCTGAATCTGAAAAGTTGTTGAAAGATCTTACTGATTATAATACTGAAACAGGAAAGACTGCTGGTGATAAAGGTGATGATGCAGATAGCAGTTCTTCAAGTTCATCTGATGAAGAAATTGATGAAACTGAGCGTGCAGCAAGAATTAGAGCTGAGACTGAAAAAGAAAAGAAGCTCAAGAGAAAGAGGAAAGAAGATAAAAATGATGAGTTATACAATCCTTCTCCCGAGAATGTTATCGAATCTCAGACGCCTCCATCATCTAGTGGTAGGAAGAAACAAGTTGCAAGAAAGAAAGTTGTTACTCCGAAGGTTGCAAAAAGATTGAAAGTGTTGTTAAAGAAGAAACCAATCCAGGAACCTAGTAAACAACCATCACCACCATCTGAACCTCAACATCAACCATCTCTAACTGATTCACCAATTCATCAATCACCACCAAGACAACCATCACCAATCCAATCACCACCACATCTTTCACCACAACATATTCATATTGCTACACCTCCAAATGAAAAACAACCTGTTGTTACTTCACAGACAATCTTTCAAACACCACCATCCACACAACCACCTGTCCAAACTACACCTGGTTCTTCTGGTTCGAGACTTTTCCATATGTTCCTGAGGGTATTACTCTTGAAGACATTGGTGATTTCAATTTTGCAACTGATGTGCAAGCTAAGAGTTTGGAAAAGAAAGTTGAAGAAGTTTTGGTTGAGAACAATAAGTTGTTGGATCGTGAGAAAAAGCTTGAAAAGCGTGTAAAGTCTGTGGAAGCTGAAAATTCTTCATTGTTAAAGAAAGTTGAAGCTGATCAAACAGAGATTGATATACTGAAAATTAAAGTTGCAGAGTTGGAAGAAGAGAAAGCACGCAGAGATGAGCAGAACAAATACTTTGAGTTAAAGAACAAAGAATTGGAAGCTGCTAAAGCAATGAAAGAACATGAGATATACATGATGAATAAAGTGTTAGAAAATATGCTTGGAATATCTGTTGAGCAGAAATTTGATGAAATAAAGATTGAGGAGGTTAGAGCAAAACGTCAAGCTGATTTAGAAGCTGATATTAAAGATAAGGGTAAAGGTCTTGAAGGTACATCTGAAGTCACAGAAAGATCAATCATTCCATCAGATATACTTATTGAGAATCCTCATCCGATATCTGCAATTTCTGCTATCTTCGAAGAGGATGTGTTACTTGATGATATTATTAATGATGAAGAAGTTGTTGAAAAGATGATGAAGATGAGGAAAGTGAAAAGGATGATGCAGATGATGTATTCTCTGCTAGTAGTCACAGTGATGATGATGGTGATGACGATGATCAGGGTGGTACATGTATCAAAGTTACAGAAGCATCTGATGAAGAAAATTTCAATGATTATCTTCATGATGATGTGAATGAAGAGCCTGATGATGCTACAAGTGAGGGGGAGAACGTTGATGAGCAAAATGTTGATAAAAGAGAAAAAAATGATATTATTCTTGAACCTGAAGTTGAAGAAGGTGAAATCAGACATACTTACACCATGGCTGATATTATTGAAATGACACGTATTGATGATCCTAACTTCAAGTTTGAATTTGAAGAAGAGTTGAATGCATTTGACATGAATCAATAGCCTGAGTATGAGTACAAGTATGTTGATGAAGCAGACAATTATGATAGAGTTGAGGTAGAGGATTGCAGTGATGAAGAAACTTCTGAAAATGTTGATACATCGAACTTTCCTACGCTTTTTGAGTTTTTCAATCAAGCAAATGTAGATGAGTTGAGAAGAAAAGTTGCAGAATGTCTGAAAGATAAGAATTTTGATGGTACAGTGAAAGATGCACAGAAGGAAGAATGCAAGAAGTGGTTTAGACAGAGTAATGAAAGAAAATTCAAGAGGCCACTGAAGTATTATAAGAGATACAGGGATGTGTCATTGGGAGATATTATCAGTTGGGGCTTTCTGCCACAAGTAAATGTTTATGCTATTCGGAGAGAATTTGGAGTGCAATACTTTGAATACATTCAGGATATCATGTCCCTACCTTGGTGGGATGTCGAAGAGTTGTCAAAAGTTAGAACTCTGGATTATCCTGTAAGAAAGCATGATGTACCCATCTGGGATCTGATGAAATTTGAAGCCTTCAGAGGATTCAAACACTAGAAACCTCATTATCCAAAGAAAGTGAGGAGGGTGAATCCAGTGACTGGGAATGAAGAGACGATCTTGCATGTAAAGAAGCCTAAAGTGTTGATTTTTATAAAGGATTCTTATATTGGGTATACAGATGTTTGTTGACTGAAGCTGTGATCACCTATAGAGCTGAAAATGAAATCAGACACATCTTTGTGTATGATCCTTCATGGTTGGTGAATTGTTCAGCAAAAGATATTGAATGCTTGTTTATTAACAAGATTGGATTCAAAGATGAAGATAGAGACCAGGCTATGCAGTTTCAAAAGGTTGTTTCCATCTGCTTCCAGAAAGGAATCAATGCTGATAATAAATGGTCATCTAAATGGCGAAAGATAGAGGAAGAAGAAAAGTTGAAGGCTGAGAAAGAACGGAAAACTTGTGAAGATAGAGACAACATGCTAAGGCATACAGTTGTGAAAAGAATGGCTGCTGAAGAAAAGAAAAGAGTTGAAGAGAACGAGAGGCTTAGAAAGTTGTTGCAAAGAAAGCCTAAGCCGAGAGAAGAGAAATTCAAGTCACTGTAAAGAAAGGGATGAAGACCGGACTGAAGACTCCGGCAATATCCAAGGGGGAGTTTGTTGGTGCATAATGTCTATAGCCTACGTCTTAAGTCTAGGTCATGTTTGTATAGGGTTTTCAGTGGTCTAAATGTAATTTTATGATGTTTTGTTGTAATTTTGCTTGAAATGACATATGGTCATTTCAAACGAAATTAGAGATGTTAATTTCGCTTGAAATGACATGTGTCATTTCAAACTAAATCACCAGCCTATATATAGGCATGTATGGTTTCTCATTTGGCACGAAATTAAGTGAAGTGTAACGAAGTGCTGCCCGATTTTCAAGTCATTTATAAATGAGAAGCTTGTTTTAAGTGATATACTCTATTTTCTACACCTTCTTTCACTGATTCTAGGCTGTTTGTCTGTTTTCGCCTTTCAAACAGTTGTGTATTGATTCTGATTGACTCATTTGGTCGTTAAAACGATCCTACAGACTTCCTAGTCCAGATCTCGACTAACTCCCCCTCTTCTTCTGAATGATGCTAATAAATAACTTTAGGGAGTGTAAGGAATACTTCATCAATAGCATGCTTGGTTCTCGAATATGACTCTTCATGATGTTGATCTTCTTCATGTTGCTCGTTCAGCTCATCGTTCAAGAAATCTTCAATAGAACTTGGACCCGATGGCTTTTCAATCAACAAGCCACTTGCACCTTGATCATCATCATCATTCTTATCATCTTTATCATCCTTTTTATCTTTGTCATCCATATGGTCTTTGTCATCATCATCTTCATCTTCGTCTTCATCACCAAACATTTCATCTAACTCTTTATCATCATCAACTACTTTGAACTTATTCATTCTAGCCTTCAATCTACGACGCTCAACCTCAATTTGTCTAAGGCTAGCCCATTCACTATGAATCACATCTTTTACTTCTCCAATTGGAACAATATCAAGAATTACATCAACATTTGCCTCAACCTCTACTTCTGCGTCTTTTATTTCAACATCATTAATAGAAGCTTCAGTGTTAGAAATATTTACCTCATTATCAGGCTTTGGTTGTTCCTGTTGGCTAGATGAACCAAGAATTTTTTCAGTGTCGATCACCAAACCCTTTCTTTTCTCTGTAGCCACTTCTGCAATCTTTTTCTCTCTTTCTATCCTCCGAGCCTCGACTCTTTGTATTTCAATATCATCATAGACAACTTGAACATTGATACCTAGTTTGTTTTCTATCACCATATAAAGCATGTTGAGTTGTTCATATTTGATCACCTTATCAGCTCTCAACGCTTCTACTTCTTTCTTCAAAACTTCATTTTCATTTGAAGTAGATATGTGCAAATCACCAACAATATCTATCAACGTCTTGTGAGGATTATCCATCGCTTTGTACTGAGTATTAACCTCCATGATCTTCTCAGCCAGCTGTTCCACTGCATCTGATAACTCTTCAACTTCGTTTCTAAGAGCTACGTTTTCTGCTTCAACATCTTTCAGTTTTTCTTTGGCAACTTTAAGCTCTACTTCAGCTTCGGCTTTCACTTTCTCCAGAATACTTACTTTCCTCGTCAATGCGTTCACCTTTCCATCATTAAACCAATCATCAAAACCAGAAGGTAAATCAGAAAGAACCTTTGGAAATCCGTCACTTGAGCTTTGCGAAGTTTGTGGTTTCTTTGTAGCAGATGTTGGCTCTTCCACAGTCTTGGGAGGTTGTTCTGGAGTCTTTTCATGATCTTCAGAAATGTGAATTGTTTTATTAATAGGTGAAGGTGGAGGTGTTGACTTTCTAACCCCAGTAATCTCCACTTCAGCGCTTTCAACTCTTTCAAATTCAGGATCTTGTTGAGGAATAGAGGTTGTATCTTTTCTGCTTCTCACTCTTCTTGGTAGTTCACCTATTGGACGTGCCTTACGCTTCCGAATACCTTTTTTTTCAATTTTTCTTTTTCTACAGGAGTTGGTTCATAAGTAGCATCCTCCTCGTCTGATGCTTTCTTCTTCTTTGATGACTTCTTCAGCTTGTACTTTCCACTGATATAAGTAGTAGGTGCTATTTTTGTAGGATCAATGTCGCTTTCAATTGCACTAGAATCTGTATGCACCTCGCCTTCAACAAACGTCTCTTTAACACCTTCTCCACCGGCTTCAACATTTTCCGTTGTCTTTGCCGCATCTTGAGCACCTCGAGCAGTAGATAACTTCTCGTAATCTGCAAACGACATCTTTAGAAGATCAATGCCTTCTTTAATCACTTCTGTGGGAGGAATCACAAGCTCATCGACCAGGCATGGTGGTGATTTCTTCTTCTTTGTTTCTGCAACACAAACATTAACATTTTTAGTAAAGTATTCAAATGAATTATCAGCCAACCTTTTTGGTTTTACCCTCTATCACAATTTTCGGTCTAGTCACTTTTGGAGTTCTTTTCTTCTTTTCATCTTTGACGAACCACCATCTGAGATTTTTAAGAACAAGCAGCTTCATTCCATCTGTTTCATTATCCGAATTACTATCATCATGTCTCCAGTTGTTGCCCTCTGGTGCTACATAGTCAGGCTTCTTTATCTTTGCAAACTTCTGCCTATACTTTGGTTCGTCTTCTGGTTTTACTCCCCTATATACATCCAACAATTTCAACGTCTCACTATCCATGTGTTCTAATGGTAGTTCATCACAAGGATCCTTCGGCAAATTTGGAATCTAATCATCTATCAGCATCTGCACAAACCTAGGATATTGGACATATATTTCAACCTTAATATTGTCCAACATGTAGTTAAATATGACTTCAGAAATGATGTAAGGCCGATTGAGCACCAAGCTTGAAATAATATTCATGATATAGTCCGAAGCTTCATCATATGCACCTATCCTATGTGCTAAAGCATGTATCACATAGTGGACTAGAAACTTGTAAGGTCTGCAGAACTTTGACTTCGTGTAACCTTTATCATTTATGAACCCTGTGTATCCCATTCTCAACCAAAATCCCTTGCACAAACGTTCCGCACCAATAATGGGATCTTCATCTTTATCCTGCAAATCTAACACTCTTCTAATATCTCCCACTGTGATCTTCACTAGAAGATCAACATATTTGTCGTTCTCGTCCTTGATCCTCACAGCTGAGTGTATCGCCTTCTCTTCTTCTACATAATGTGCAACATTCCAAAAGAATCTAACGTTTGAACCGTAGCACTTATGCCTATCAATCAATGCCTTAAAAATTCTAGTATCTCTCAAGAACGACACGACATCTTTAAATGGCTCTATGTTTGGAAAATTCTCATCTAAAACATAGCGTATATTGTGTTTGTTATGGAAATCAGAAGCCCTTGCCTACAAAATTTCATTATCAGGATATGCACGCTTATCAAGACACCTACTACACTTTTACACTGTGCACACCATTTGAATGGAAAAGTTGTCAAATGGCCATCCGACCGGATGGTCATCCACTTGGATGGGTATGGTCTGAATTAGCAAAGTGTTCAAATGAGAAATGGTCTGAATGACCATTTGACCGGATGGGAAAATAAGCAAGATAGTAACATGGTCCGGATGGTCATTCGATCGAATGGCAAAATGAACAAGAATATATGATGGTTCGGATGGTCATCCGATCAGATGGCCATCCGATCGGATGGTCATCCGAATGAAAAACAAATGATCATTTAAGCACAAGATAGTGATATGGTTCGGATGGTCATCCGATTGGATGATCATTCGAGTGACAATGAAGAACATTTTTGAACACTCAAACACATTAATTCAAATTTTTCATGTTTTTGCAAAATTGAACTCAATTTCTCTCAAAACTATCGCCGATTAAGAAAATCCTATGTTCAATTTCTACAAAAACGACCAGATTTGCCCTGAAATGCATGTTCGGCTGTCGGAACCTTCAAATGAATCTAAGGCCAAATCTAATTAAGTTTTGATGAAATTGGAATGGTAAAACCTTAAATCTAATGCCGATTATCCTAGATCTATGTTCAATTTTAACAAGAAACCCTAAACAAATCCTAAATTTAAGAAGATATGAATTCGGCACAGTCGGCACGTTCAAACATCAAAAACACCCATTAAAAGTTGAAATCAGTGACATTACCTTCTCCATAGTGAATGGTGTGCAAACCAACAAGCCTATATAAAAGATCCTGCAGGAAAATGGCTCAAAATCACAAGATGAAATCGAGAGAAAAAAATGGCAAAGTGTCGGATAGTTAATCGATCGAATAAGCTATCAGTTGATCGAATGGCTTTATATAGACAGTCATCCATTCGGATGGCCATCCGACGGGATGGTCATCCGATCGGATGATCATTCATATCCACACTTTCAAATTTCAAACTTTTTCAATTTTATCAGTTTTAAACATCCACTCAAGTATCCAGGTACAAGTTAATGACCCTTGTTACTCGATTTGTCAACCAAGTCCAAGTTAATGACCTTGGTTGACCTGATTCGAACCAACTGACATTTAAAAAAAAAATTTCAACTTTTTCTGAAAGATTCAAGTTTCAATTTAATGAACTTGTTTGACATTTGAAGTTTCCAACATTTAGATTAGCTCCCAACCCAGTCGTTCAGCAAAAACTTTCTCTGCATCGCATTTGAGATTCCGAAGATCAGCTCCCCACAATGGTTTGTCAAAAATAAAATCTTTTTGAGTTTAAGAAAGTTTATGTCAAAACACACTGAAAATCTTTTTGGGTTTATGCTGAAATGAATTAACAGGAAACTATTGACAAACATCTTTTTGTGAGCTGTGTTAGAGGATCATATCAGCTTCCGAGATATCACTGGTACCGTTGAGCTTATATTTCACATTAAGTTTTTAATGATTCACATAGATTGTCGATATACTGATCCACTTAAATTTTCACACAAAGTTCAACTGATTCAGGATACGGATTTAGTGTTTTAAGAACTTAACTTATTCGAGTGTCCCACCTCAGAATATACTCTCGTATTCAGATTCCCCATATTCAGTCTTACAGGTGAATATACTATAATGAAATTTGTTTTCTGGGTAGTGCGAGACCATGAGAGCTCAGTTAGAACTTCCATTCGGTCAGAGAGATGATGGCTCGACTTTGGGTGTGTCCCACTTAGGGATCTTCTTTACAACAACACTTGATTTGTATTTTTCAATACTTATCAATTTTTACGCTGAGGGAAACCTTTGTTATTTAAAGCGCATAAAGTATTATACGAGGACTAGGCCCTTGCTTCCGCAATATCTGAAGTCATGGTATAATACCCTAGATATCACTATGTATATAGACCTCGTATCTTAGAAACATGCAATCTTTCATACAAGATTTCAAGGGTTACCTATATATCCGAGAGATGTTCCCCACGGAATAAGCAAGATACATATTTAGTTTTATATCCCGAGATTTTTTACTAAATGTGTAAAAACCTATCGACACATCATCAGTGAGACCGTTTAACGCTTTTTAACTTTACAAATCTTTAGTGTACTGTGACAGTCTAGCTGATGTACTATCATTTCCTCTATATACACAAGCTCTTTTTGGGTTTTCTATTGTTTTTTACATTTTGAAATTTCTATTGTTTCTGTATTTTTACATTTTTTAATGTTTTTGTATTTTCTGTATAAAACTATCTCCCCCTAAAAACGAAAACATCTAAAAAGTTGACAAACCAGAGTAGATTGCTTCCCAACGTCCTCTGCTTTGGATTGCTCATCAACGCCAACAATTGCTCCCCCTGACGACAAAAGCTTCATACTGTTCATTTTTAACAAATATTGAAAACGTGATTTATCAAACGATTTTGTGTGCAAATCAGCTTTTTGTTCGTCAGTGTGGATTTTTTCAATTCTAATCAACTTCTTCTCGTAGCAATCACGGATGAAGTGATGTCGAATTTCAATATGTTTTGTTTTAGCGTGATGTACCGGGTTTTTAGTTATGTTGATTGCTGCCTCATTATTAACAAAAATAGGAGTAGTAAGAAATTGCAAACCGTAATCCTTCATTTGCTGTTGGATCCATAGAATCTGAGAGCAGCAACTGCTTGCTAAAACATACTTTGCTTCACACATTGAGAGTGCAACGGTAGTCTGCTTCTTACATTTCCAAGTCATCAGACGTGGTCTGAAAAACTTGCATCCTGCTGTTGTAGACTTTGAATTCAGTTTGCAACATCCGAAATCAGAGTCAGAGTAACTCTCATGTCTGAAATCACCGTCTTTTGGATACCACAACCCCAAACTTGGAGTTCCTCTCAGGTAGCATAGAATCCGCTTAACAATGACCATGTGTGAAAATCTTGGACTCGACTGATAACGGGCCGCGAGGCAGGTCGGGTACATTATATCGCGCCAAGATGCAATGAGGTACATTAACGAACCAATCATTGAGCGGTGCGCTTCATCGACCTTCTCTCCTGTGAGATCAGGGTTAATACCATGATTAGTTGCTAACGGGGTGGACATAGGTGCAGTCTCTGACATACCGAATTTCTCCAGAATGTCGTGGACGTACTTTGTTTGATGTATGAAGATCCCCTCAGGCATTTGATCAACTTGCAGCCCAAGGAAAAACTTCATCTCACCCATCGACGACATCTCGAACTTCTGCTTCATCACATTTTCAAATTCTTTGCAGAGTTCCTCGTCCGTGGACCCAAAAATAATATCATCAACATATATTTGCACAAATAGAAGATGTCCAGCGACCTCCTTTGTGAACAAAGTGGCATCTACCTTTCCTCGAATAAAGTCGTTGGATAACAAGTGTTGAGAGAGCGTCTCATACCAGGCTCTCAGGGCTTGGTGCAATCCGTACAACTCTTTGTCCAAGAGGTAGACTTTATCTTTGTGAATCAGATCGGTGAAGCCCGATGGTTGACCGACGTAGACCTCCTCTTTCACTTTGCCGGACAGGAATGCCGACTTGACATCCAGCTGATAGACTTTAAACCTTTTCCATGAAGCGAATGCGAGAAAGATTCTTATGGCTTCTAGTCTGGCAATCGGAGCATAAACTTCCGTGAAGTCTATTCCCTCCTGTTGACTAAAGCCCTGAACAACTAGGCGAGCTTTGTTTCGAATGATCACTCCCCTATCATCTCGCCTGAATTTGAACACCCATTTCGTGTTAATCTTTCTATGACAATCTGGAAGATCCACCAGCTTCCATGCACCAAGCTTTTCAAACTGACATAGTGTCACGGCCCCTGACCCGGTTTACCCGGTTCAGTAGTTGCGGGACAGAAACCCATGGTATTGGTGTTTGATTTGGCAGCGGAAAATTTTATCAGGATCGTTAAAACTGAAAACACCCAATTATTTTATTATAAGTTTTGGGACAAACCCCGTAATTTACAATAAAGGAATTTTGCTAGGAAATCCCCTGATTACAAAAAAAAACATGTTATTTTTTTACTGAGCCACTTCATTCAAGCTGGAGTGCTACGCGACACTTTTCCTTGTTCACAGTAAATAACCTGAAACATGTTTTAAAACGATTTGATCAGCGGGAAATACTGGCGAGTCATTCAATTTGTACAAAACGACACATTGTCATAATTTACAGTGTTAAGAGCAATTACAATTGCCCCTATCTTAAAATTAGCTGGTCCAGTTGTCACTCAACCAGATCTATGACTGTGGTCATATCACTATTGGGTCCTGTCACCCAATAGTGACGTATATCACTAATTAGGCTCGCCCACCTAAGAGTGATAAAACAACAGTAATGTGCACAATACCCCACTTATTACCAGTAATTAAAGATACGTAAAGACTTAATCCCCGTAATTATAACTGGAAAACATCTTGGGTTTTACAAAGTAACTTTGATAAAAACAGAATGACTCACATTGCAAGTTTAAACGGACAGGGTCTGCCTACTGATTAAGCCTAGTAACCTAGTTAAATAATGCAAAAGAAACTAGGTTAGTAACTTAATACAACATTTACGATAATTTCACGAGATTCACGACGAATGACAAATTATAGCTCGTATTCAGGCAGCACTTAAACATCCATCGGATCGGTTTTAATCGATCGGACATTGTATCGTAGCAGTGATCGAGTTATTACCCCGTTATCATAGCAGCAACTTGATATTTTAACGTGTGATTTCGGACAGGAAGAAAGCAGTTTTAATGAAAATTTTCGAGCAGACTGAACTGGACATGCAACGTTCTATTTATAGCTAATTTTTGAGTTTCTCGCGGCCCGCGACAGCTTGAAGGGGGATCTTACGCAGCCCGCGAGGGCCACCCTAGCTATGGCTAGGGCTGCCGTGTCATACCCTAGGCTTGCCACGTGTGCGACACGTGGCCTTGATCGTTATCCGGAGACTTCAAAGCTGTCGCGCCCCGCGAAGACCTACCTTAATTCCTTTGCGGCCCGCGACCGAGTAATAATACTTGTTTTTCTTGATTTATCATAAAAATTAGGGTTTTAGGGGTCCGGATTCTCACTTACGGAGCGTTTTACGACATTTTGGTGCAGGTCCTTACATCCTCCCCACCTTATTTAAAATCTCGTCCTCGAGATTTACTGAAATAAGTAAGGATATTTTCGCTTCATTTCTGATTATAGTTCCCATGTATACTCCGGTCCTCTTTTTGAATCCCACTTTACCTTGACTAACACCAATCTCTTGTGTTTGAGGTGTTTGACCTTTTTGTCTTCTATTTGAATGGGTTTTTCAACGAATTTTAACCTTTCATTTGCCACTATATCTTGAAGAGGTACTATCCGTGATTCATCAGATAAACACTTTTTAAGATTAGATACATGAAATACATAATGTATCCCGGCTAGTTCTTCTGGTAGTTGTAATTGATAGGCAACTGGTCCTATTCGTTGGATAACGGTAAATGGTCCTATATACCTTGGACTCAGTTTTCCTTTCTTACCAAACCGAACTACCCCTTTCCAAGGTTTCAACAGTACCTTATCTCCGACTTGAAATTCTAATGGCTTGCGTAGATTGTCAGCGTAGCTTTTCAGACGGTCTCGAGCTGTCTTCAGTCTTTCCTTGTTTTGAGTTATTTTGTCGGTGGTTTCCTGTACAATTTCGAGACCTGATAGTTAGCTTTCTCCTATTTTTGCCTAGTATACTGGAGTTCGACACTTTCGTCCGTAAAGTGCTTCGAATGGGGCAGTGTTGATGCTTGTGTGATAACTGTTATTATAGGAGAATTCTATCAATGGTAAGTGGTTGTCCCAATTTCCACCGAAATCTATCACACATGCCCTGAGCATGTCTTCTAGGGTTTGGTTTGTTCTTTCACTTTGTCCATCTCTTTGGGGATGGTATGCGGTACTTAAATTTAATCGTGTCCCTATTGCTTCTTGGAAACTTGTCCAGAAATGTGAAGTGAAACAACTATCCCTATCTGACACAATGGAGAGTGGAACTCCATGTAGTAACACTACCTCGTCTACGTATAACTTAGCTAATCTTTCCATGCTAAAAGTTTCCTTCATTGGTAGGAAATGAGGTGACTTGGTTAATCGATCTACAATCACCCAGATTGCATCGTTACCCTTCCTGGTTTTGGGTAGCTTAGTAACAAAATCCATTGTTTTTAATTCCCATTTCCATACAGGCATTTCTAACTGTTGAAGTAAACCTGAGGGTTTCTTGTGTTCTGTCTTAACTTGCGAACAAGTGAGACACTTAGAAACGTATCTAGCTATGTCCTTTTTCATTCCTACCCACCAAAAGTTATTTCTTAAATCTTGATACATCTTGTTATTACCAGGATGCATCGTATACCTAGATTTATGGGCTTCTTCTAATATCTTATCTTGTAAGTTTCCTTGCCTAGGTACCCAAATCCTTTTCTTATGTAATCTCCAAATTCCATCAGCTCCTTGCTCTAATTCCTTTATCCGTTCTTTCATTCCCTCAGCATCATCTTGGATTGCTGTCTCTTGAACATTTTTCAGTTGTTCCATTAAATCTAACTGTATATTTAATCTAAGGGCACGAACTCGTCTTTGTGCTTCATGATATTTACAACTTAGGGCATTAGCTACTACGTTTGCTTTTCCTTTGTGATATCGAATATCGTAGTCATAATCACTTAGGATTTCCATCCATCTTCTTTGCCTCATGTTTAATTCTTTTTGCCCAAAAATATATCTTAAGCTCTTGTGGTCCATAAAGACAGTAAACTTACTACCATACAGGTAATGTCTCCAAATTTTAAAGGCAAAAATTATTGCACCTAATTCTAAATCATGAGTTGTATAATTCTCTTCGTTCTTTTTCAACTGTCTTGATGCATATGCAATTACCTTTTTACGTTTCATTAGCACACATCCTAGTCCTAGCTTAGAAGCATCGCAGTAGACTTCAAAATCTTCTGTTCCTTCTGGTAAGGCCAGTATTGGGGCATTTGTTAACCTTTGCTTTAAAATTCTAAAGGCTTCCTCTTGCTTGGGTCCCCATTCAAACTTAATAGTTTTACAGGTTAACTTCGTTAATGGAACAACTATCTTAGAGAAGTCTCTGATGAAACGCCTATAGTATCCAGCTAATCCTAGAAAACTTCTAACTTCGGTAGCTGATTGCGGGACCTTTCAATTTGTGATTGCTTCTATATTTGAGGGATCTACATGAATTCCTTCATGATTCACCATGTGTCCTAAAAATTTCACTTCTTGTAGCCATAATTCACACTTCGAGAATTTGGCGTAAAGCTTTTCCTTTCTTAACAAGGTTAAGAGTGCATGCAGGTGCTCACAATGTTCGACCCACAAAGTCCTCTTGATATTTACAAAGGTATATAAGTTAAAAAGGAGGAGGATTGATTGCTTGTCAAGCCTATGGTAGGAGTAAGTTCCATGCCGCTCTCGAGTGATCCACAAAAATACATCTTCGGCCGAGTGTTGAGTGATCCCCGTGAGGTATGTGAGCTTGTATATAAATAGAATTTTAAAGAGGCATGTTATGCCCTAATAAGTAATTTTTCTTATGAAAAGTTTTTAAATAAATCATGACGAATAGGATTGTAAATAAATAAAAATAAAACTAAATAAATAATCTTGGAAATCCCGACACTCTATGACAAGTCCAAAAACCTTTTTTTCTACCCATTCCATTTGGGTGTGTAATAGCCACATATTAAAGAGTTTTGCTTGAGGACAAGCAAAGATTCAAGTGTGGGGGTATTTGATGTGTGCAAAATGCAACATATAAATTTCATCAATTGTGGCATAAAACTAACCTTTTTTTAGTACTAATGTTGGAAAAAGTGTGCTTTTGTCTTCCTTTTGTATTTTCTGGATTAAATGAACTCAAATTAACAAAAGAAGCAAAAAGACATCAAAATCTAACATAAATACAAGAAAAGGAACAAGACGTGACATGCCCGACCCCACGACAACATCTTCCCAAGCAAAACAAGATAACAGAAGACTGAACACGCCCCGTGCTCAGCCAGCACGGGGGCGTGCCCAAGTGTCAGCAGAAAAGACAAAGTGGTAGAAACTTCTATTGCCCACCACGGGGTCGTGCTCAGCGGACACGGGGCCGTGGTCAACTATAAGATTCACACAATCTAGGCAAATCTTCATAGTACAAAGATTCTTCTACACACGGGGTCGTGCTCAGTGGACACGGGGGCGTGGTCAACTAATAAGACAAAGCTGCATTAAATGAAGAAAGAGAAGGATGTGGACACGGGGCCGTGCCCACTGGACACGGGGTCGTGCCCGAGCTTCTGTTCAGCCTATAAATAGGAGTGCTTGGCTCAAGCTCAAACCATCGCTTGGCACACCACCTCTCTCACACTTCACCCACCACCCACCACCACCATAACACCATCATCCACCACCATCATCCATTGTCGATTATAGAGTGTGTGAGTCGTCTCGGGATCCAAGATTGATCGTAAGAGTTCTTGACAATCAAGGCCATGTTTGCCTAAGTCTCTTACATCACTTGGTGAAGACAAAGTGTCTAGTGTAATACTTTTTATTTTTAATCTTTTCGCACTTTTTACTTGGTTTTGTATTAATGACTTTAATAACTAGTTTCTTATGTTGAAGGTGATCTTTCCTTATCGTTTGTCCGTGGTGTCTTGACATTATTTTACTGTCTATATAAAATAAAAGATTTTCACCATTCATATCTCCACGGTCTATATGGAGGTATGTTGGCTACCTGGTCGGGGGTTAAGGGAACGGTTTGGTAAAGGTCTTGCCATTGTTCAGCGTTTAGAGGTCCTGCAATGGACCTGGGTCAAATTTAGTAGGACCTCCTTCAATACTTAACGATATTGGATGGCGGGGGTCCAAACTCTTTGATCCCCTCATAAGTTAACTACTATTAATACTATAACCCGGCTATTTAGGACTGTATCCCTGCTGACTCAGACTACTTAGTTGAGGGTAACGTCACCTCCAAAAGAGGGGCCTACCATAATTTGCATTAATAACTTAATTAATTATCTTTCAATAATCCACCCTTTTAGGATTGTATCATTGCTGACTCAAACTATTGGGGTGAGGGTAACGTCACCTTCAAAAGAGGGGCCTACTACAATAACTAAGATAATCTCTTAAAAAGTGCAAAAGTGCGGAAATAATCAAAGGTTACACTAGATACGAGTCGGAACCAAGTGATTCATCTTGTCTATCTGTTTTTATTTTTATTTTTATTTTCAGCATTTTTAGTTAGTGTTTATTTTTCTTAGCTTAAAACATTTTTCTAAACTTTTTGATTTGATTAGACGTTGAGGATAAACCGGTACTAAAAGCTCTTGTGTTCTTGGACGATCTCGGTATCTTACCAACACTATACTACGCTCACGATGGGTGCACTTGCCCATATGAGTGTCTAGTGTTAGTGAATATCGTGTTTTATAAATTTAAAACTTGACTAAAAAGTGTTAAAGGGGCTTAAAATATACACCTAATATATATAACACTTGACACCCATCAAGTTTTTGGCGCCGCTGCCGGGGACACAAGGATTTTAAGAAAGCTTAAAATCGACGGCCTAATCAGTTTTTCAAAAACTTTTTAAAACGCGCGCACATTTTTCTGCATTTTAGTTTAGATTTGCAGTTATAGTAACCTGTACACGGGGGCGTGTTCACTGAACACGGGGCCGTGCTGCACATTTTCATAAAAACACCCAGTAACAGGAGCTTGAACACGGGCCGTGCTCACTGAACACGCCCCTGTGCTCAACGAAATCAGTAAATTTAATTAAAACGCCCAGATACAGATCCTGAACACGGGGCCGTGCTCACTGAACACGGGGCCGTGTCCAGCCTCTGTTTCCGTTTTTATTTTTTGTTTTCTGATCTTGAGACTTGGTTGTCGTCTGCTGAGTGATTCTTATGGATCAATACTCAGGAGGTTACAACTACACCTATGAGGAGGATGATTATAGGGGTAATTATTGCACTAATTGTCGTAACACTCACTCGGTTCAAAATAGTCACTCATATCAACCATCCAATTCATACACCTACTATGAGGAGCCCAGGTACGAACCATCAACTTCATACACAACCTATGAAGACCAAAGGTATGAACCTCCTCCCTCATACTCATATTTTGATGAACCAAGGTATGAGCCTTCTTACTCATACTTTGAGGAACCAAGATATGAGCCACTACCTTCGTATGCTTATTATGAGGAACCATGGCGTGAACAACCCACCTCATATGAGTATTATGAAGAACAAAATTACGACCCTTATCCGTCATATGCTTACAATGAAGAACAATGGTGTGAACCATCTACTTCATATGGGTATTATGAGGAACAAAGGATCGAACAACCGGATTCATACTTTGAAAATACCGATTCTTTTTCTAAAACCGAAGTGACCGATAGGATATTAGAACACCTTAAAGTTATCGATTGCTATATAAAAGAATCTCACGCAAGGGAAGAGGAGTCCCGCGCAAGAGAAGAATTAAAAAAGGAAGAGATAACTGAAAGTGTAAAAATGGAAGAACAAATAAGTGAAGAACCAACACATGACTTAAACAACGAAAAAGGTGAGTCCGACAACGTTAAAATTTAAGAAGAGTCTAATTTTGAAGAAATTAATCTCTTGTCACCTTCTTTCGAAAATCATTGTTTAGTACCCACTCATGCTAAGTTTTTAAAAGAGTTAAACACTAACACTAAAGTTGACGAAACAGTAAGTGTTAAGTTAACTAATGATCAAACCTCGCTAATAAAGGAAGACCCATTTGAAATTAACATTACACCGGTTCCATGTTTCTTTCAAAATTCCTTTATTAGTAATGTCACAATTGATAAAGATCTTTGTGTTAACATAATGCCTAACTACATTTTCAAAAAATTAAGTATTTGTGATTTTTCTCCACTTCAAATACCCATTTTTCTATCCACTCGGAAAGTAATAAAATCAATCGGTGTAGTTGAGGATGTCTTGGTTCAAACAAATCAAATGGTAGTCCCCACCGACTTTTTCATCCTCGATGACGCTCCTCTAGTGTTGGGACGACCATTTGTAAAAACACACGAAGCTTTGAAAAACCGGAAGTACAACAATCTACCTCTTCAATTAGGGGCATTTAAAAAGAGTGTCGATCTTGAGCGATCAATGAAATATCTAATCGGCAATGACGACCCCCTAATTGAAGATGAGCCAGAACCACCCGATAAGGTGGGTCTAGCCAAGGACCCTTATAAACGTGGCGCACCACGGAGGCATTCCGCGGAACTATCCTTAGTTTAGTTTAGATTAATTTTCATGTTTTCTAGTTAGTTTTAATTTTCAGGAATAAAACACACTTGAGATGGCAAAGGATACAAGGGAAACTTGAACCAACACCCCATGCAGGAAAACAGGACCGTCCGACAAAATTCTTCGTTTACAGTAGGTTCGGCACGGGCCGTGTCCGCCCAACACGGCCCCGTGCTGCATAGTCTGCAGAAAAAGACCCAGTTCAGGTAACTGGACACGGGCCGTGTTCACCCAACACGCCCCCGTGTCCAGGCTTCTGTTTCTCTTGATTTAATTTTGTTACTGGCAGTTGTACACGGTGCCGTGCCCGGACAACACGGGGCCGTGTTCAGTGCCCAGTAACACAAAATTTTTGCTTTTTCACACCTTTTACACATTCAATCAACCTAAAAACTTATTTTTGGGACACATTGAGGACAATGTGTAATTTAAGTGTGGGGGGGATGCTAAAACCTTGAATCTTGCAAGTCCTAAATACAAGCCTTACACAAAACTCTATTGGAACCGCTAATCACCCCAAATTTTTTCAAAAATTTTCATTTTTTTTCTTCTTGTCTAGGTTTAACTCGGGAATTTCAAGTTCTAAAAAGATTATATTTTTACGAATTTACAACCGATAGCGTCGTGTTAAAAAGAACCAACATAAGAAAATTATGAAAAGGCATGGCAAACTTAGTTAAAATTTGATTATATATACTTGATCACATAAAAACCCATTCCCACAAAAGTGAGTTTTGAGCCTTTATCGAGCATACAATTACATATCATTAAACTAAATGTTCATTTTTCGTTTCTTGTGTGAATAGCCGCTTGGTTCTTACGACTCTAGAACTTGCCATGACAATACATTCCCGGTCCTTACCAACTTAAACCCGAGTAAGTAAATGATGGAGGCATTAGGACTAACTTTTTTTTTCTACACCATTATTTTCCTTTTTTTTTACCACCTACCCAAAATCCCCCTAGTTAGCCCCTTTGAGCCTAAACCTTTTCATTTCATAACCCAAACCAAACACCTTTTTACCCACCAAAACCTTTTTCATTTTTAACCCATTGTTTTAGTAACAAGTTTGGTTTTTCATATGACTTTTCAAAAAAAAAATGTGTGTTGATGATGAAGCAAAAGAAAATAAACAAACAAGTTCATCAAAAATAACTTTGTTTGAATAAAAGCTTCATCAAAATAAAGTTACAAAAATAAAGTTTTACGAAAACCGACGCTTGTTACGCTTTTCACCCTTTTCTACTAACCACTAACCCAACCACCTACCATTAACCCAAGCCTAACCCTTCACCCACAAAGTCCTCTTGATATTTACAAAGGTATATAAGTTAAAAAGGAGGAGGATTGATTGCTTGGCAAGCCTATGGTAGGAGTAAGTTCCATGCCGCTCTCGAGTGATCCACAAAAATACATCTTCGGCCAAGTGTTGAGTGATCCTCGTGAGGTATGTGAGCTTGTATATAAATAGAATTTTAAAGAGGCATGTTATGCCCTAATAAGTAATTTTTCTTATGAAAAGTTTTTAAATAAATCATGACGAATAGGATTGTAAATAAATAAAAATAAAACTAAATAAAGAATCTTGGAAATCCCGACACTCTATGACAAGCCCAAAAACATTCTTCTCTACCCATTCCAGTTGGGTGTGTAATAGCCACATATTAAAGAGTTTTGCTTGAGGATAAACAAAGATTCAAGTGTGGGGGTATTTGATGTGTGCAAAATGCAACATATAAATTTCATCAATTGTGGCATAAAACTAACCCTTATTTAGTACTAATGTTGGAAAAAGTGTGCTTTTGTCTTCCTTTTGTATTTTCAGGATTAAATGAGCTCAAATTAACAAAAGAAGCAAAAAGACATCAAAATCTAACACAAATACAAGAAAAGGAACAAGACGTGACATGCCCGACCCCACGACAGCATCTTCCCAAGCAAAACAAGATAACAGAAGACTGAATACCCCCCGTGCTCAGCCAGCACGGGGGCGTGCCCAAGTGTCAGCAGAAAAGACAAAGTGGTAGAAGCTTCTATTGCCCACCACGGGGCCGTGCTCAGCGGACACGGGGCCGTGGTCAACTATAAGATTCGCACAATCTAGGCAAATCTTCATAGTACAAAGATTCTTCTGCACACGGGGTCGTGCTCAGCGGACACGTGGGCGTGGTCAACTAATAAGACAAAGCTGCATTAAATGAAGAAAGAGAAGGATGTGGACACGGGGACGTGCCCACTGGACACGGGGCCGTGCCCACTGGACACGGGGCCGTGCCCGAGCTACTGTTCAGCCTATAAATAGGAGTGCTTGGCTCAAGCTCAAACCATCCCTTGGCACACCACCTCTCTCACACTTCACCCACCACCCACCACCACCATAACACCATCATCCACCACCATCATCCATTGTCCATCATAGAGTGTGTGAGTCGTCTCGGGATCCAAGATTGATCGTAAGAGTTCTTGACAATCAAGGCCATGTTTGCCTAAGTCTCTTACATCACTTGGGGAAGACAAAGTGTCTAGTGTAATACTTTTTATTTTTAATCTTTTTCGCACTTTTCACTTGGTTTTGTATTAATGACTTTACTTACTTGTTTCTTATGTTGAAGGTGATCTTTCCTTATCTTTTGTCTGTGGTGTCTTGACATTATTTTACTGTCTATATAAAATAAAAGATTTTCACCATTCATATCTCCACGGTCTATATGGAGGTATGTTGGCTACCTGGTCGGGGGTTAAGGGAACGGTTTGGTAAAGGTCTTGCCATTGTTCAGCGTTTAGAGGTCCTGCAATGGACCTGGGTCAAATTTAGTAGGACCTCCTTCAATGCTTAACGGTATTGGATGGCGGGGGTCCAAACTCTTTGATCCCCTCATAAGTTAACTACTATTAATACTATAACCCGGCTATTTAGGACTGTATCCCTACTGACTCAGACTACTTAGTCGAGGGTAACGTCACCTCCAAAAGAGGGGCCTACCATAATTTGCATTAATAACTTAATTAATTATCTTTCAATAATCCACCCTTTTAGGATTGTATCCTTGCTGACTCAAACTACTGGGATGAGGGTAACGTCACCTTCAAAAGAGGGGCCTACTACAATAACTAAGATAATCTCTTAAAAAGTGCAAACGTGCGGAAATAATAAAAGGATACACTAGATACGAGTCGGAACCAAGTGATTCATCTTGTCTATCTGTTTTTATTTTTATTTTTATTTTCAGCATTTTTAGTTAGTTTTTATTTTTCTTAGCTTAAAACATTTTTCTAAACTTTTTGATTTGATTAGACGTTGAGGATAAACCGGTACTAAAAGCTCTTGTGTCCTTGGACGACCTCGGTATCTTACCAACACTATATCCGAGACATGTTTTAAACCTGTCTGTTTAAACCTGCAATGTGAGTCATTCTGTTTTTTTTTTTTTTTTTTTATCAAAGTTACTTTGTAAAACCCTAAATGTTTTCTAGTTATAATTACAGGGATTAAGTCTTTACGTATCTTTAATTACTGGCAGTAAATGGGGTCTTGTGCACGTTACTGCTGTTTTATCACTCTTAGGTGGGCGAGCCATCTCACACTTCATTCAAGCTGGAGTGATACGCGGCACTTTTCCTTGTTCACAGTAAATCACCTGAAACATGTTTATTTATTTACTGAGCCACTTCATTTGTACAAATCGACACGTTGTCATAATTTACAGTATTAAGAGCGATTAAAATTTCCCCTATCTTAAAATTAGCTGTTCTAGTTGTCACTCGATCGGATCTATGACTGTGGTCATATCACTATTGGGTCCTGTCACCCAATAGTGACGTATATCACTACTTAGGCTCGCCCACCTAAGAGTGATAAAACAGCAGTAATGTGCACAATACCCCACTTACTGCCAGTAATTAAAGATACGTAAAGACTTAATCCCTGTAATTATAACTAGAAAACATTTAGGGTTTTACAAAGTAACTTTGATAAAAAACAGAATGACTCACATTGCAGGTTTAAACAGACAGGGTCTGCATACTGATTAAGCCTGGTAACCTAGTTAAATAATGCAAATGAAACTAGGTTAAATAATGCAAACGAAACTAGGTTTGTAACTTAATACAACATTTACGATAATTTCACGAGATCGAAACCCTCACGACGAATGACAAAGTATAGCCCGTATTCAGGCAGCACTTAAACATCCATCGGATCGGTTTTAATCGATCGGACATTGTATCGTAGCAGAGATCGAGTTATTACCTCGTTATCGTAGCAGCAACTTGATATTTTAACGTGTGATTTCGGACAGAAAGAAAGCAGTTTTGATGAAATTTTTCGAGCAGACTAAACTGGCCATGCAACGTTCTATTTATAACTGATTTTTGAGTTTCTCGCGACCCGCGATAGCTTGAAGGGGGATCTTACGCGGCCCGCGAGGGCCACCCTAGCTACGGCTAGGGCTGCTGTGTCATAACCTAGGCTTGCCACGTGTGCAACACGTGGCCTTGATCGTTATCCAGAGACTTCAAAGTTGTCGTGCCCCGCGAAGACCTACCTTAATTCCTTCGCGGCCCGCGACCGAGTAATAAAACTTGTTTTTCTTGATTTTGGGTCAGGTCCTTACACCTAGCTCCTCTTACATCGTGTTAACCCATGACTCCTATGTCCGTGCCTCTTTGTACGTTCTCGGTTCAACCTGTAAATAAAGAAACTAAGTGAAAAATCATTTTGTAACGGTGTATTTTAGTGTAAAATCAAGCAAAGCCTTGGTCGATTTGATGTCTGGTTCTAACTCCTGACTGCAACTCTCCAATAATCAACTCCTCGGGGTGATATGATAGAGTGCTCGGCATAACTTCAGTAGGAACATTCACCTCGCTTTCCAAATTAGTGACATTTTGATCTGCAACTTGTTCATCGACTTGGACTGTCTGATCTGATGACTGGATCTGCTCCCCCTTAGGTTCTAAATCACCTCGATCAAAGGTCGGGCTATTTGAGTCAGACTCTGATTCATCAAAAACTGTTGTCAAGCTCCTGTTATGAAGTTGTCTGTGTTTGCTACAAATCTACATCACTGTGACCACTTTGACTAGGACCAACTTCATGATCATTTGTATTATGTTGACGCTTGGAAGACTTAGTTGGCCATTTGTTCAACTGGGAAGCTTCGTATTCCCAGAATAGATTTATCTGAACAATAAACTCCGGCTCTTTAGGTAGATCAAATGACTTCTATAACTTTTCGTAGTTGAATCGCCGTGAGTCACCAGGTTTCTGTGGAGGCATAGTGTAACCTTGACATTCCACATGTTGAGCTTCGATAATATTTCCAAGATTCGGAATAAATACTCGTCTAAGTGGACTAGAATAACCCACAAAGATTCCCTCCAAACTCCTAGAACCATACTTTCCATCAGGATCCAAAACCGTGCTGGGTGACCCAAACGACTCCAGATATTTGAGATTTGGCTTTCGTTTATTGAGCAGCTCAAAACACGTTTTGTTATGCTTCTTCACAGTTAAAACCCGATTTAGAGTATAGCAAGCAACAGATACAACTTCTCCCCAAAAGTTCACAGGAAGCTTTAAGTCGGCCAACATTGTTCGTGCTGTCTCTATCAGTGTCCGGTTTTTCCTCTCTGCCACTCCATTCTGCTGCGGAGTGTACAACGCACTGAATTCTTGCAATATATGTAGGATCGTTCTGTGACCCAAACGAGTCAATCAGAAGAGTTCTTATCTATTTCAATGGCGGAAACAATGAAATAGACTTGGAAAACAGCTTGTTTCACACTTAATTGTCTTGTATTATTGATATAACAAATTATCAGATCAGCAGACACGTCGGCAGCAGTTCGGTACCGGAAACATCAGAGTTCCAAATGATTTCGTATGAAGGCCTATATATAGGAGTGGTGATTCCGCTTGAAAGTGTCAGTGTCCATTTCAAGCGGAATTAACCAAGTTAATTTTGCTTGAAACAACACATGTCACTTTCAAGCGGAATTAGCTCAAACACACTCAAAACCCTTTTTCTCGTACAACGTGCCCTGATCTAACATTTCTAATACAAGACTCGATACAAGACGAAGTCGACAGACGTATGCACCAACAGACTCCCCCTCGGATGTTGACGAGTCTTCAACGTCTTCAGTCTTTATCAGTCTTCAGGCTTCTCTTCAAAGTATCTGACAGTGTAAGCATCATCAACTTTTCTTGAATTTCCCAGGATCAAATTCCTGGCTCTATTCCTCATAGCTTCTCTTCTCTAACAGACTCCCCCTAAAGTTGTACTGGGATCGTAACTCTGCTCTTCTTTTCAGTTTTCACTTGTTCAAGATCGAAACCTCGCTCTCTCATAGCCATTACCAGCACAAACTCTACCTCAAAGTAAATTTCACAAATTTAAAATTTGACAAATTTAAACTTTTGCAGGTATTAATCTGAAAGATTTAACTTTTAATATTTCTGATGACCACTTCTATGCATATCATTTTCTTATTCACACACACTTCCAAACCTGTTCGTCATGTTTAGCACTTGGAATTTTGAAAATCAGCTTTTCAACATCAGTTGTCTAAAATCTTTTTGAATTTTTCAAAATTTTATGCTAAAACACACTAAAATCTTTTTGGATTTTTGAATTTAATGAGATGCAGTAAAGAAATATTTACCCACAATATTTTTTGTGAGTTTGTGTAATAGGATCATATCAGTTTCTGAGACAAATCACCAACACCGTTAAGCTTTAAACATTTTAAGTTCTAGACGATTCACTTAGATTGTCAGTATACTGATCCACTTAAATTCTCACACAAAGTTCAACTGTTTCGAGATACGAAATTAATGTTTTAGAGACTTAAACTTATTCGCGTGTCCCACCTCAGAATATACTCCCGTAACCAGATCCCAATATTCAGTCTTACAGGTGAGTATACCTACTTGATATCTGTAAAGGGTTAATTGCGAAGGACCGTGAGAGCTCAGGTCAGAACTTCCGTTCAGCAGAGAGATGACGGCTTCGACTTTTGGTGGGTCCCCTTTAGAGGATCTTTTTTACAACAGCACATGATTAGGATTTTTCAAATGTTTCATCATTTTTATGCTGAGGGCAGGCTTTTATTTCAAGCAAGCATAAAGTATACTCCGGGGACTAGGCCATTGCTTCCGCAAAATCAGAAGTCTCGGGATAATACCCCAGATATCACTAAGCATAAAGACCTAGTATCTCAGAAAAAGGGGTCCTTCAAACAAGATTTCGGGGGTTACCCATATATCCGAGAGATGTTACCCACGATATAAGCAAGTTTGTAATTTAGGTTTATATCTCGTCACAATCTACTAAATGTGCAAAAACCTACTGACACATCATCAGTGAGACCGTTTATCACATTTGACTTTCCAATTCTTTAGCATGCTGTGATAGTCCACTGATGTACTATCATTTCCTCTTTTTCACAACAAAACTCATTTATGATTTTATCATGTTTTTGACTTTTTCAAATTTTCTAATGTTTTTGGATTTTCAGAAATTCTTACTCCCCCTAAAATTCAAAATCATTTAAGGAAATTTGAAAACAAACTGTACAAATAAAGTGACAACTGATATCGAATCACTTCAGATCGCCATCCACTTGGCATAAACAATCAGAACTCCCCCTCACAACAAAACATTTTCCCATTGTGATTTCAAAACACTTAAGTTTGTTTTAATCAACTGGTTTTTCCAGAAAAATTAGTTTCGATGATTTTACCACTTGTAAAATTAGGGTTCATCACATTGTTCTCCAAAATACCAATTGTAGGAAAAACAAGTACAATTTAATGTCCTTGATTTACCACTTGTAAGTGAAAACCTTTCTTCAACCCCTTGTAGGTTCACTTATCAATCAAAACCACTTGTAAATCAAAATATAACAATTTAAAGATATCACCTGTAGGTTTACCAACCAAACATTTCAAGAATGATGCCGATTCCTGCTCCACGATTACCAACTTGGGAGCTCCGGCAAGTCCGGATTTTCAAGTAGAAAATGGTGTCACCCAAGCCTGACCAGCCTTGGGTGATTTTGTCACACATCTGTCCAACCATCTTTTCCATTTGTAAAATTCTTTAACATCTTTCACTTTCCCATCAACCATTTTGCCGAAGATATGTTTAACTTTTCCGTTAAACACCTTTTCAGCATCAAATTCTTTCTTAGCAGCAAAGAATTGATCTGAAATTTCAACTTTACCAACTTTCATTTTCAAGTTATCTTTTGACAAAGGCGGAAAGTTTTCCTCGATCAACTCTGGAACGGAATTATCAACCATTTTCTCAACAAGTGACTCCTCTGATTTTATGGAATCAGATTCATTGTCAGAACTACTCTAAGATTTTACAACCCATCTTTGTTTGTTTAAATCAACTTTTCTTTTGTAAAAACGTTTTGAAACATCACCAGTTTCAAAAGTTGAATTTTCAAACACTTTAGATTTCTCAGTTGATTGTTTCTTTTCATCAACACATTTTTCTTTCAAGTTTGAATTAAAAGAAACTCCCTGTTTTGTGTTGTTGAACTGTTGGCAATTGCAAGCAATATGTCCAACTTTTTGACACTTGAAACAAGTTCTTCTGTCAAATCTTGGAGCAAATTTCTTCACATTCTTCTTTATTTCAGCAAGAAACTCTTGATTTGACTGTTTCCAGAATGGTTTCTTCTTCTCTTCTTCAGAACTTCCTCCTGCAACAAATTTTGTTTTTGATTTATAATTTTTCTCATTTTTGTAATTTTCCGAAGAATTAAAACCTAATCCTTGCTTTTTGAAATTACTGTTATGATTTGGTTCTTTCGATAACCTGAACCAGAACTGTAACCCTTTTTCTTGTTCAATCTCTGTTGAACTCTTGAAGTGTAAGGTCTTGGTTTTTTAGAAAAATTTAAATCTTTTATTTCAGAAATATTAATTCTGTTAATTTGAAAACCTGTTTAATCATTTCAGATTTGACACTTCTTATTGGAAATTCCTCATCAGAATATAATTTGTCTGAATCATTCAAAGTAAATGCCACTTTGATTGGTCCGTCATTCAAATTAGATTTTGATAACAGGAATTCTTTATTGTAAACCCTTTTAACCGGTGAACTCGGACTCTTTTCTGACGAACTCGAACTTTCAGATTTAAACTCCGACTTTAACTCTTCATCCATATCCAACACCTGATCGACCACTGTCTTTAACAACCCAGACTCATGATCAGTGTCAGACGCTGTGAATGGGACATCAATATTGTCTGGTAACTCATCAATGGTTTCAGACTTTAACTTGATGTTGAGAGCCTTATTTAAACGTTCCTCATTTGGCTTTCTGGGAGAATAACTATTCCAAATCGAGGGCGCACACTTGTTATATTTGACACTTGGTTTCTTACCAGTATCTTCTTCAGTTTCATTATCTTGAAATGCTTCAAGACCTGCAACAGTAGGATAAACACGATCAATCAAATAATCACAAGTAGTATAACTCAACAACAAACGTTTAATCCTTTCACTCTCAATCTTTTCAAGCTCTAAATCCTGCTTCAGCTTAGCACAATATTCAATATACTCATTGATGACTTTCTGCTTTGTCATTAAGGTTGAGCTCATCATTGTCATTGCAGCATCTACTTCTCGATTTGTTTTGTTCAAACCATCAACTGTTTTGTTCAGAACATCATACGACTCTTTCACATACTTCACATCAGACAGTAAATTCTCTTTCAGCTCTTCCAGTTCACAAATCTTCTTGTCTTTTTTTCACAATCTTTGCAAGATTCTAAGCATTTCTGACAAGGTTTAATGACTTCAACTATCTTTTCAATCTCAATAGTCTTTTCAACTTCAATAATTTTTCTACCTCGACGATTTTTTCTACTTCAACAAGTTTCTCAACTTCGACTATTTTTTCGACTTCAACTATTTTCTCCACCACTTTCTCCACTTCAACGATTTTTTCTACTATTTTCATAGTTACTGGTTCAACATTTGCTTCTCCAGCTTTCATTTTTACCTTTTCATCAGCTAGTATTCTTGTTGCTTCCAGCTATCTCCTCAATTTGGCAATCTTCTTCTGATTCAGCAACTCAACTTTATCTGCAAAAAACAAATTAAAACTGTCAGGATCTATGCCTTTTCTAGCTTTGTTAAGATATTCTTCCTCATCATCGGTATCAATATCACTTCCTAGATCTGGAAAAATCGGGATTCTTTTCTGACTAGATTTGACCTCATCTTCACCCAGAATTCTAGCAACAAGACCTGAACCCGGTGGAATGTATTTATCCCAGCTAAATCCCTCTGCAACAAATTCATCATCTTGATCAATTATACCAAACAAAGCTCTTTTCTCTTTTACTTCAATGGCACGTGCATGTGCAGTTTGTGGTTGTTGATCAATTTGTGGTTGTTGAACAATCTGATGAAAAATTGACTTTTGATAATAATCATTTTTTCCATCTTGTCTTCCTGTTGCTTCTTTGTTTTTGCATTCTCGTTTAAAATGTCCCTTTCCTTTGCAACGAAAACAAGTGACTTTTGATTTGTTAAACCCTAACGGAGAAGTAGACAATTCATGAAGACCATTTCTTCCAGTAACTTGTGTGAATTTTTCTGCTCTTCGAACAGCACTGGCTAAACACCACTTCACATCCATCAATTCAAGTTCTTCTGCATCAATTTGGTCATAATCTTCCTTTGTAAGCATCAGATTTCTAATCTTGCCAGCAATCAAAATTTCATAAGATTCCAACATAGCAACGAGTGATGCCATGTGTTGCTTGGCTATTTCTGGAGATAAATTTTGATCATTTTGAATGTTCAAAGTAACATTGCACTGCAAATTTGTAGAATTCTGTCTTTGAGGACTTGATATTGTATGATTTGGATCAAAGCTTGAATACGAGGATGAAGATCCACCACTTTGATTCACAGTACTTCCCTTTGATCTAGAAGAACTATCAGCACTGAAACCAGTTTGGATCTTTGGGCTAGGACTGGGGGTAGCCTCAAACTTGTTCCCTCTGTAATATAAACTGACATCTTGTTGAGCATTTGGAATCTTCATGATTGCCGTTTTCTGAATATCCAACTCGTGCTCTTCAATCTTTTGAATAAACTGTGCCAGATTCATATTTTCTGATTTTCTCATGTGTTTCACAATCAACAGATAAGTTCCCCATTTTTGCTGTGGTAATGCATCAGCAAGTTTATGAACCCATTCATCATCATCTTTCTTAATATCCAATCTTCCCATTTCCAATACCAGGTGACAATATCTATCAATGGTCATTTTTGTTGTTTCATGATCAAAAGCTACAAACATGTCAAAAGACTTCTTCAGTAAAGCCTTTTTGTTCTTGATCATATCTGCACTTCCTTTGAACTTTTAAATCAATGCATTCCAAATCGATCTAGCAGTACCCTCATGTTGAAGCAAAACAAAGATATCTTCCTTTACTGCTTGTTGTAGAAGACTAATCATCATTTTCTAACTTATATACTTCAATTTATCACTCTCTGAAAAATCACAAAAAGCTTTTTCAAGCCCACGCTCGTTTTTCGGTTTCTTGTAGTGTTTGTTTAAAGCACACCATGCGTCAAACTTATGTGCTTGCACCCAGTTCTCAAATCGATTTTGCCAACCTTTAAAATCTTCAATGAACATTAGTTTATGTGGTTTTTGGAAAGTTCCTGTCTCATTTTCACTGTACAATGTTTCGGCAGCAGTAACAGGAGCAATCGGTGTCGCAAACGCGTTGTAGAATTCCTCTTCCATGATTCGGCAAATTTTTTCACAAACACAATTCTTAAAAACACAGTTTCACACGGAATACAAATTCAAATGAAATCAACACTCAAACGGAATCACCTTTGAACCGAAATTACCCTTTGAAGCGAAATAACACCCTCAAACGAGATTACTTTCAAGCGGAATCACTGATTTCGTGTGAACCAGCACGGAATACCAATTTGAAACGAAATTAACAAATTTCGTTTGGAAAGTCTCCAACAGAATAACACTTTGGAGCGAAATTAACTAATTTCGCTTGAAACTTTTCAAACGGAATTAGACCCTAAAACGAAATAAGCTTTTTCAAGCGGAATTAGGTGTATCTTTCAAATGGAATAATGATTTCAAGCGGAATGAAGTGCTAATCTCGTTTGAAATGCTGCTGACGTCATCTTATACGATCTGATTTTCAAACGGAACTACAAAATTTTACCAATTTTAAGCTGAATTAAGGTCCAATTCTTTCAAGGATTCGTTAAAACACTGTTTTGCTTATAATGTGTGAAATTCAGACCATTTTGACCGTAAAAACTTGTGAATTTTGTAAAAGAAGGTGTAGAAGTCAGAAACTACGGCTGTTTTGGCAAGAACTCTTCCTCCTGAGCTCTGATACCACTTATAGGATCGATCTGTGACCCAAACGAGTCAATCAGAAGAGTTCTTATCTATTTCAAAGGCGGAAACAATGAAATAGACTTGGAAAACAGCTTGTTTCACACTTAATTGTCTTGTATTATTGATATAACAAATTTTCAGATCAGCAGACACGTCGGCAGTAGTTCGGTACCGGAAACATCAAAGTTCCAAATGATTTCGTATGAAGGCCTATATATAGGAGTGGTGATTCCGCTTGAAAGTGTCAGTGTCCATTTCAAGCAGAATTAACCAAGTTAATTTCGCTTGAAACAACACATGTCACTTTCAAGCGGAATTAGCTCAAACACACTCAAAACCCTTTTTGTCGTGCAACGTGCCCTGATCTAACATTTCTAGTGCAAGACTCGATACAAGACGAAGTCGACAGATGTATGCACCAACAATATACCCTTTTTTGTCATAGAATTCTTCCATCTGACTGTTTTTAAACTCAGTACCATTATCGCTTCGAAGTCCACATATGCGCCTTTGGTACATGTTCTCTATATTCCTGAACAGATTAAGCAAACTCTCATATGTTTGGTCCTTTGACTCCAAGAACATGACCCATGAATACCTCGAGTAGTCATCTATAACCACTAAGCAATATAGATCACCAGTTATGCTCTTCACGTTTACAGGACCAAAGAGATCCATGTGAAGTCTTTTTAGCGGTCTCGAGATCGAGTTTTTCATCTTCCTGGGGTGAGACTTCTTTGTTTGTTTACCTTTTTGGCAACTTATGTACTCTCCCTCCAAGTGAAAACTTTTCAAATTCACACCTTTGACTAGATCGTTATGAAACAAGTGATTCATCTTTTGCAGGTGTGTGTGGCCTATCTTTCGATGCCACAAGATTGACTCTTTCTCAGTAGCTTTGGACACGAAACACTGAGGATGACCAGAAGTTGTCGTAGCTATGCTCATGTCTAGAACGTACATATCATTCTCCCTCGGTGCTTGCATGATGATCCATTCTTCAGGGACAACAAACCCCGGTTTCAGAATCAGACATTCTTTGTCGGTAAAGAGAGTTGTATACATTCTGTCACAGATTTGAGAGATGCTCAGCAAGTTGTTCTCCAGTTCCGGAATGTAGTTGACTCGTTCAAAAGATACGACTCCATTGGATAAAGTGCCCTCATCGATAATTCTTCCACCTTGGTTTCCAGCAAAACCAACGTATCCACCATTAAACCCTCTAACATCATAACAGGGTTTTTCGCCCCGTCATGTGCCTGGATGCTCCGCTATCCATTATCCACTTTGAAATCGATCTCGGGAGCACCTGCCCATTTCAAATGTGATTTAGTTAAATGAAGCAACCCAAGCCTCTTTTGACTCGGGTAGCTTGACATTTAAGTGTGTTTTCATGGTGTAAAGTGGTGGGAAGTTCTTGTCGTTCACTTCCAAGTTTTTCTCGGTTCCAACCTCAACCTTTTTTACAAGAAAAATTCATCTTTTGGTGGTTGACCAGATGGTTGGACCTTTTTGGGAACATACTTCTTGACCAGTGGAGTCAAAGAAGCTTGTTTTTCCAACTTTTGATACAAATCCAAAGGTTCAGACATCGCAACCGGTTTGGTTGAAGACGTTTATTTTGAAACACTATCAGGAACTTTTGGTTTTGTTTCAGCTGATGCCTTGACTTGAGGCTTTGGCATCCATTTTTTTTGGAAGATTCACCAGTTTTCTTGGCTGGTTGTTTGATTTTAACGTTTTTCAGTTTTTGGAATTTTCTTCTCAACAAACATAGGCACCTTGTTTTTTGCAACATTCAACTTCTTTGGATTCTCAACATTCACAGACTTAGGTCGTTGATTGGTACACTTTCGTGCAATGTGACCAATCTGATTGCATTTGAAGCACGTTCGAGTATTAACGACTTGACTCTTACCATCGGTTTGTGGTTGTGAGACTTTCTTTGCGAAAAACTCTTCATTGGTTTTCGAAAAGATTTCAAATTCTTTTTCGGTCATCGAACTCGAACTCTTCACAAAAGTTGTCTTTTTCATAAACTTTGATTTTTGAAAATTCTTTCTAGAATAATTCTTACCAACCTGTTGTCCAGCAAACCCTCTGTTTTGAATGTTATTATGAAGACGTGGGGCACATTGGGTTTGTTATGGTAAGATTTATCTCTTTGGAAGTTCAAAAACCTTTTTAAACTTGATAAAGCATTGACCTCTAAAACATCAATTTCAACCAACTTAAAAACTTTCTTTATCTTATCCACATTGACATTTTCCATCGAAAACTCTTCATTCGGGTACAACTTATCTGAACCGTTCATCTTGTACATGACAAGAGTCGATTCATCCTCTAAGTTTTTCTTGGACTTAGGTTTCGGGATGTAATTGTTCAGAAAACAATCACCATCTTCATTTGTGGAATCAGTGTCAGATTTTAAAACTTTTTCAACAACATCCTTCACAACCTCATATTCGATGCTATCTTCATCGGATTGTGAGCTAAAAGTGACATCAATGTTATTAGGTAATTTATCAGCTTCACTTTTCTCACTCAGATCTGATTCTTTAACCAACCCAGATTGTTTTTTAGTGAAGTTATTGCTCATGGGTGGTGGAACCTTGTGATACCTAACCCCGGTTCCATCAGAGTATACATCTTCACCATCTTTGTTCTTCCCAATCGGTTTGGGAACTATGTGTTGGAGAACAAAGCTGGCAGAAGTGTAACTGTTCAGTTACAAATTAATTCTCTCATTCTCAATCTTTGCTTCTTGATACTAAAGCTTGATATTCGCAATCTCATCCAGCTGTGCATTTATCAATTTTTCTTTTGCTTGAAGAACATCTGACAAATTCGAGTTTTCTTTACGAGTTTTAGCGTTTCGTTCATCTGAGTCTTTGATTGTTCTTTTTAACTTTTCAAAATCCTCAGTTATTTTTCTATTCTCAAGCATAAACTTTTCATCTTCTTTTCTAAAACGCTCAACATCATTTTCATCATTTTTGATTTTCTCATTTAACTCGTTAATTCTTTCAGTTGAGCTTCTCACAAGTTTGTCTCGATTAACCACTTCCCTATTTAGGATGTTGATTTTATTAGTTAGCTCCTGGATTTGAGATCTTGAGAGATACTCGTGTGTATTACAGACTTTGCACTCTTTCATGCAATTTCTGCAATCACTTTCAGTTTTTGCCTTTTCAGCCTTACCTGGTTCAACATTTGAACCAATAGAACTGACCTTCTCCGACGACTCAGACTCAGATGTAGATTTGGAATCTACCTCTAGTGCCTTCGCCATCATGACTTGATTAGCCATCTTTGTTAGATTCTCGGCTGTCAATTCTGCATTAACATCAATAATCCCTTCATCCAACTTCTCAGACTTCTTAGACTCCTCAAACTTCTCATATATATCCTTTCGTAGTCTCTCTTTTTCAGCCCTTTTCGCTGCATATATTTTGATTTGCTCCTCCTATGATGGTATTGACTTTACAAGAGCCTCAAAGTCGATTGAGTTAGGATCAGTGCAAACATTCCCTTTTGGATCTAGATAGCAATCTCTGTCTAGATCCCACCTTTTTGCCTTATTTTCTTCTTTGTAGGCTTCATGAATTCTTTTCATTCGAAAATGTGCCAAACTTCTTTCTCTGTTATATACTGGTTCTGGTTCAACTTGGGCCATGAAAGCGGACCCAATAACATCTTTTTCTGGAAGAAAATCATTCCAGTTGAAACCTTCGTCATCCTAAATAACCGCAAGAGCCCTCGATTTCTCTTTTGGATTATCTTCGATTTGCTTCATCTTTGGCGGTTTTTCACGGTTTCTGTGATAAACTGCTTTTTGGTAGTAGTCATCATGAAATGGGTTTGCAGTTTCATCAGGAGCCGAGTTTCTACACTACCTCTTGAAATGACCTTTTTGTTTACATTCGAAACAAGTCCTCTTTGACTTGTCAAATCCCAATTTCATTGATGGCCCCCCAATAGACTGTCGCCCAATGATTTCCATGAATCGTTATGCCCGACGAATAACAAATGCCATGCACCATCTTATATCAATAAGTTTTATTTCCTCTGGGTTGATCTGATCATAGTCTTCTTTAGTAAGATTCGTGTTCCCGATCTTCCCCGCTATAAGACTCTCATATGACTCTAAGATCTATGCAAGAAAAACCATCTGTTGTTTAGCGGTTTCTTCGTTGAAGTTTTGGGCGTTGTTAAGATTGATGTCGATGTTGCATTGAAAAGCGTTAGCATTTGGAGCATTTTAAGTTTGTTGCGTGTTTGAAGCAGATGATGCTAGTGTACTTGGTCTGGTACCTTGATATTCGTAACCGCTCGACCCTGATGATCCACTTCCTGAATTATCTCTTGCAGTAGTGTTCGAACTTTCAGCACTGAAGGCTGTCTTTGGTGATGAGGCTTTTGAAATCAAGCTTCCCCTGTAGTACAAATCCACATTCTGTTGATAATTTGTATTATTCACTTTGTTCAGTTTTTTTAATTTCCAGCTCGTGCCCTTCCAGCTTCTCTATCAACCAATTGAGTGTAATATCATTTATGGGCTTTGTGTTCTTTAGCACCAATGCAAAATAATGCCAATCGTGTTCGTTTGGTAAAGCTTCAAACAACTTATCAACAATCTCCTCTTGATCTTTTGTAATACCGACTTTGTCCAGTTCGACTTTCAAGTGGCAAAACCTTTCTATCATCTGACGAATAGTTTCGTTTATCATGCAGGAAAATAGATCAAACTCCTTTTTCAACAATGACTTCTTGCTCTTAACGATCTCTTCTCCTCCCGTGCACTTTTTCTCCAACGCACTCCACAATTCTTTCGCATTCTCGTAATCGATCAGAGAAATAATATCATCTCGTACAGATTGGTGTAAGAGTGCTATGGCTTTTTACTCGGCAACGAATTCTTCTTGCTCATCATCTTGTAAATTCTCAAAATCAGTTCTTGTACTCTTGTATACATTTTTAACACACTTCCAACTCTCAAAAGCAAACGCTCTTAACCAATTATCAAATCGTTTAGACCAGCGGTTGTAGTCTTCAATAGTCATAAGCTTAGGTGGTTTATTATATGTTCCGTAGGCATTGTCCGCACTAAGCGAATCAGATATCGCTTTTGTCGCTGTCTTAGGATTTGCATCTGACGATGTGCCTCCGATACTGTTGTAAGCGAATATATCACCGAATGGGTTTAGAATTTCGTCACTCATGATTGCAATTTCCTGAAAAGAATCAAACACGGTTAAACTTGATTGAATGAACACAAAAACAATTGATTGAATGACCAATCGTTTGGATGGCTATCCGAATGAGATTAGTCGAATGGACAAGTGTCAGATGGGTAATCTGTCGGATGGTTATCCGTTCGGATGGCTATCCGATCGGATGGACACCAACAAACAAACAGTCTCAAGTTTTAAACAACAAGAACTCAATCCGGTCGGATGGCTATCCGATCAGATGGGCAATGACGTCAGCAACAGTCAAGAACTTGAAACAGTAAAAACACAATCCGTTCGGATGGCTATCCGATCGGATGGGTGATCACGTCAGCACAGTTCAATTGAAAATTCATGGTTTTTCACTGATTTTCATACGATTTTGTTTGAATTCAGTCCTGAATTTTTGTAGGATTGTTCTAAGATGTATCACGCACAGTATGTGTGAATTTTAGGCCATTTTTATCCGTGAAATCTCTGTTAATTTTGGATTTTAAGAAGTTTAAGATGAGAAAAGTCTGAAATAAGAAGAAATCAGAGAAATAGATGAAAGAAATGATGAAGTCTTGAGTAGAATCGGCTGTAAATCTCTGAAATCGGTTGAATCTCTGGTCGATTTGCTATAGATCTTCTCCGAATCCGACCTCCAAGCTCTGATACCACTTGTGAGGACCGGGAATTCGTTTTGAATGATCTCGCTCAGGTCAGATCTGCAATCACCACGATTGTGCGGAATCCAATTGTAGTGTAGGAGTAAGATCGACAACGTAGACACCGTTCAAAGTATTCATTCTCACTGAAATAGTTGAAAAGTACAAGGTTCCAGAGAATTTTTGCAAGAGCTTCGCCACAGGAGTCAGAACTGAACTTTTCAAATGAGAACAAGGACATATAGGCGCGCTCCATCCGGGAGAAACCACATGTCGTTCGGATGATCATCCGTTCGGATGATCATCCGTCCGGATGAGCATGTCCATCCGATCGGATAGACTCCATCCGTTCGGATGGACTTTACAAAACTAGTTAACTACCGTTTCGTCCCGGATTCGATATATAACATATACAAAACTATACAACGACTACAACTTGGTTAATATTGACTAAATATAGACGAATGCTACAGACATATGCATCTACATCGATAACAACTATTTGTTACCAATATTTTTAACATTCATTGTCCCATATCAACGAACAAATATTCAACACATAATTATTACAAACAGCGAGTTTTCAAAAGCAAAACAAGTCCGACAACCTAGATTTCTATTAGTGGAGTTTCTAGACTGCCTATCTTGATTTCCAGCATAACATCCAAATCAACCTGTCACATACGTTAAGATAAAGTCAATACATAAAGTAAAGGTGAGTACACAAGTTTGCATAGTAATAGTATAAAAAGCGTTTATGCATAACCAGCATGTATAACGTAACGGGCGAAGCATGTAACTATCAAACAATGATTACAACTTAACCACGAGACTGCGTTGTAGAGTATGCGCGACACATGTTCACCGAAGCAAACACGTGAAGTAAAGTAAAGTGATCCCTAGCAACCCCTGTCCATGATAGGTGCTGAGTCCAAACTACAGTACTATCGTTGCTAGAGGCGGTATAGTGTAACACTGTATAAGCAAAGTACAAGCATTCAATAAATCACGTATAGCGTGCGGGAGCGGTTAGCATTTAGAAAGTGTTTGCGTTGTGTGTTGTGTTTTGATATAGAACGTATGTAACACCCAAAAGTACGTTAAACGAAAATGGGTTCGAGTATACTCACAGTGTGTGTTTAGCAAGTCAACACAAGCTGGATTGGATTGAAGGGAGCGCGTTGAGTCAGCTTGTGCGCAGAAACAGTAGCATAAGTCTCTGAGCAGAGTGTTGAGTGGTTTAAGTATTCGACAGGTGATCCGAACGGATGGGTTTCCCTCCGAACGGATGGTCCTCCGGACGGATGGTCATCCAAACAGATGGCCCGAATGAGATGTTATTGTTTACGAAATCGTTAAAATTTGAAGTTTCATTTAAACGTTTAAACATTGGAAAATAATAAGGGTCAGGTCATCCGATCGGATGGTAATCCGGACGGATGGCCATTCGACTTGGATGATCTGTAGTTGGTGTTTTTACAAAATTTTCTAAGTAACAAGTTTTAACGGAGACGGTGTGATTACGTGTCAAACAACGGAATAATACCAAAACCAGTTCATTCGGCCAGATGGTCTCAGCCCATTCTGACAAAGGCGCTGTTCTCGATGAAGATTCATGTTCAACCCGTTAATTGGTCATTTCTCCGGTGGAAATCCGATCTCAAGCCAACTCTTGACTAATGAACGAATCGAGAGTCTGATTGAGTCCAGATTCCATCAATATTATAGTAAAAACCGAAGAAAAGTGGGAACAGATGAAAAAGTGTTGAAATCTTTCATGATTAAGTTGAAAAGTGTGAAAATCGTTTAGATCTGGAACCAATCTTGATTAAATGGTGCTCCACAATAGTTTGCATAAGCAACCGAGCGGAAACCACCTTCAAGAGGTCCAAATCAGATGATTTTCGAGGAAAAGTTGAAGTGTTCCTGTGATTTTGATGAAGAAGATGGTGTAGAAGTGATTAGAGATGAAGATTATCAAAGATTTGAGGAGAAAAGCTTACAAAATGGCCTTGAATCGCGATTGAAAGCGACTGAGAGCGTGTGAGAGGATGGAAGTGTCAAAGTCAGAGAATGGAGACATACGGGTAGTATTTAAAGGGTGAGAGCGGGAGTTAAGTCAGTGTAAGTGGCAGCGTTTAGGCGGATGGCCATTCGGATGGATGGTCACCCAGACGAATGTCCATTCGAACGGATGTCCATTCGGACTGCGTGTTGCATTTGTTAGTTTTCCAACTTTTGTTCGTTTGTTAAGCGTTGCGTTTAATCGAGTTACTAGTGAGCGTTTGAGCGTATAAGCGCTGTGTTGATAACCACATCACATTAAACAAATAGTCACATAAATAAACACACATAACATATAATATAAATAATCCGCGTTTCGAGTCTGTGTTGAGTTTGCGTTGAGATAGCGTTTAATCTAAACAAGTGATGTGAAATGCGATAAAATGCGTTTAAGTAGTAAGCGTTATAAAGTTGCGTTTAAGTGTGATAACTGCGTTTTGAATAAGATTTGTAATATACGTTTATAAATGCGTTGAAATTATAGTTTAACCCTTAGCGTTAATCGAATCCCAAGAGTACAAGCGTTAACGAGAGAAATGACAACGACAAATAACGATCCGAAGAGTCGGGTTGTTACAGCCTCCCCTACTTTAGGAAACTTCATCCCGAAATTAAGGAGCAGGCATAACAAAGGGTTGTGGATATTTGGCTTTCATATCACTTTCGAGTTCCCAAGTGAACTCGGCACCGCGTTTTCCTTCCCAGCGAACCTTCACTATAGGAACGCGAGAGCGTCAAAGTTTCTTGGTCTCCTGATCCATGATTTGCACGGGCTTTTCCACAAAGTGTAGAGTTTCGTTCACTTGCAAATCTTCAAAAGGAACATGAATATGTTCTTCAACTAGGCACTTTTTGAGGTTCGAGACGTGGAAAGTCGGATGTACCTTGCTGAGTTCCTCTGGTAATTCGAGTCGGTAGGCCACTTTGCCAATTCTTTCCAGAATCTTAAAGGGACCCACGTATCGTGGCACTATCTTTCCTTTCTTGTCGAATCGGATCACCCCCTTCCAAGGTGAAACCTTTAGGAGTACGTGATCACCAAGTTCAAACTCAAGGGGCTTGCGACGTTTATTGGCGTAACTCTTTTGACGACTCCGAGCTTTCAAGAGGTTGTCTCGTATCTGGAGGATCTTGTCAGTCGTTTCTTGTAATAACTCAAGACTGGTGATTTGAGCATCTCCGATCTCGTGCCATACAATAGGCGATCGACATTTTCTACCATACAATGCCTCAAAGGGTGCCATTTGAATACTAGCGTGATAACTGTTATTGTTCGAGAATTCTACTAAAGGTAAATGTGAATCCTAATTACCACCAAAATCTATAACGCACAAGCGAAGCATGTCTTCAAGGGTGCGGATCGTGCGCTCAGTCTGACCGTCGGTCTGGGGATGAAATGCGGTGCTGAGGTTAAGAGTCATACCGAGAGCGGATTGGAATGTCTCCCAGAGACGTGAGGTATATCAACAATCACAGTCAGAGATGATGTCACGCGGTTTCCCATGTCGACAAATGACTTCGTCGGTATAGATTCGTGCTAATCGTTCTACCTTGAAGTCTTCTCGTATCGGTAAGAAGTGAGCGGATTTCGAAAGACGATCAACGATAACCAAATGCTACCGTGACCTGATGGCGTGCGAGGGAGTTTCGTAATGAAGTCCATAGCTATAATCTCCTATTTCCACATCGGGATCTCAGGTTGTTTGAGTAAGCCAGAGGGTCGTTGATGTTCGGCCTTAACTTTTGAACAGGTTAGGCACTTTGAAACGTATACCGCGATATCCTTCTTCATTCTCAGACACCAATACCTGGCACGGAGGTCCTGGTACATCTTGTCGGCACCGGGGTGAATGGAATATCGGTATTTGTGGGCTTCAGTCAGCAAAATCTCTCAGAGATTATTGCAACTAGGTATCCAAATATGGTCGAGATAGTGAAAGATACCATTTGGTTTATTCACTAGCTAGTTTTCAGTTCCACATATTCTTTCTTCCTTTAAGGTGTTCTCTAGAAAACAGGCGTGTTGCGCGTCGCGAATGAGGGCTTCGAGGTCGTGTTGAGCTTGAATATTACGAACACTGTATAAATAGCTTCGTCGGCTTAGAGTATCAGCAACGACGTTTTCTTTGCCTGGGTGGTAGCATATCTCACAGTCGTAGTCGTTGAGAAGTTCAACCCATCTACGTTGGTGCATGTTCAGTTCTTTCTGGTTCAAGATGTGTTGTAGGTTCTTATGATCGGTGAAGACCGTACACTTAGTATCATAAAGGTAGTGTCCCCATATTTTTAACGCAAAAATAACTGCACCGAGTTCGAGATCGTGGGTTGTGTAGTTTTTCTCGTGGACCTTGAGTTGGCGAGACGCGCACGCGATAACCTTATCTTGTTGCATAAGAACACAACCAAGACCTAGGTTAGAGGTATCACAATAAAAAACAAAGTCGTCGTTTCCATCGGGTAGCGTGAGTACGAGAGCGTTAGAAAGCATACGCTTAATAGTTTGAAAAGCATTCTCTTGTTCGGTTTCCCAAACAAAAGGCCTGTCTTTATGCGTTAGAGAAGTGAGGGGAACGACAATTTTAGAGAAATCAGTGATAAATCGACGGTAATAACCCGCCAATCCGAGAAAAGAATGAACTTCGAATGGGTTTTTCGGTGTAATCCAACTCTTAACTGCTTCAATCTTTGCTGGATCGATGTGAATTCCTAGACTGTTGACAATGTGACCGAGGAATTGAACCTTTTCGAGCCAAAATTAACACTTGGAGAACTTGGTGATAGGCGATTTCCTTGAAGAAGCTCGAGAACTAAACGAAGATGCTGAGCATGTTCGGCTCTCGAGTTCCAATAGATAAGGATATCATAGATAAATACAATGACAAAGCGATCAAGGAAGGGTTTACACACACGGTTCATCAAATCCATGAAGACCGCGGGTGCGTTTGTGAGACCAAAAGGCATGACCACGAATTCGTAATGGCCATAACGGGTATGAAAAGTGGTTTTAGGGATGTTTTGTTTCTGAATTTGCAGTTGATAATAACCAGAATGTAGATCGATCTTAGAGAAACATGTAGCGCCTTGCAGTTGATCAAATAAGTCGTCGATTCGAGGTAGAGGGTAGCGATTCTTGATGGTAAGCTTGTTGAGTTCCCTATAATCGATGCACATTCGGAACGATCCATCATTCTTTTTCACGAAAAGGACAGGTGCGCCCCATGGAGATGTGCTAGCACGTATGAAGCCTTTATCAAGTAACTCCTGGAGTTGGCTAGAAAGTTCACGCATTTCGGACGGTACGAGACATAAGGGGCTTTAGCGATAGGGTTAGCTCCAGGAATAAGGTCAATACGAAAATCGATATCACGGGTAGGGGTAGACCAGGTATATCGTCAGGAAAAACATTAGGAAAATCACGAACCAGAAGTACCTTTTCCATCGGCTTCCTTTTCTCCTCTGATACTACAATGTGAGCTAAGAAAGCCAAGTATTCCTTGCGGAGATACTTGTTTTCCTGTATACACGACATAAGCTTCAGTTCTTTCTAGGATACTTCGCAATAAACACATAGTTGATCCCGTTTGAAAGAGAGAAACGAATCTTGTTTTCGAAACAAACGACTTTAGCACGATTTTCATGAAGAAAGTCCATGCCTACTATGACATTGAAACTACCAAGTTGCATAGGAATGAGATCAATCGGGAAAACGTGATTGTTGAGTTCAAGGGTATAATCACGGAGAACGGAACTGACGGTGATGGTTCTTCCGGTGGCAATTTCTGCGTCGAACGTCGTTGGGAGGTTAGCGTATTTACGTTTTAGGAGCTTTTCGAATTCAAACGACAAAAAACAGTTGTCGACACTAGTATCAAATAAACACGAAGTATAAACACCGTTAACAAGGAACGTACCATTGACAACGTTGTTGTCAGTCTGAGCCTGGCGGACATTGATGTTGAAGGTTCTTCCGCTGGCTGCTTGTTGTGGTTGCTGTTGCTGCGGCTGCCGCTACTGCTGTTGTTGTTGCTGTAGTGGTTGCTGCTACGGTTGTTGCTGCGGCTCTTGTTTCATGATGCGGAGCGGGCAGATGTTAGCAAAGTGATTAGGGTCACCACAAGAGTAGCAGGTTCGAGCATTAGCAATAGGTGCTGGAACTGCTGGGTTACCCTGAACAACGAGGGGTTGAGCTGGTGGTGCTGGAAAAACTTGAGTAGCTTGCTGACGTGGGCCTGAACGGCATTGAGCAGTAAAATGCCCATAAATGTTGCAGTTTGCACAGAAACGACAATTCACCCTAGCTGGGTGATGATAGGTGCACGTAGGGCAAAGAGGATGAACACCAGTATACGCACGCTTAGCAGGCGGTGCGTTGGTGACAGTAGCTTGACGATTCTGGTTGTTGGGTTGTACGGGGACAACGTTGAGAGGAGCGGTGGTAGTAGCATAGTTGTTGTTGTTGTTGTTCTTTGGCTTTCGATTTTGGCATGTAGACTTTGAACCTTGAGATGTTGCATTGTCGGTAGCGGGAGTAGCAGTGATCTGATTGAGACTCTTGGTTGAGGTTTTGAAATACCCAGCTAAGACCTGCTTGTCGTTGATCTCAGTTACGAGCTGGTAAGTTTCCTCAATAGTAGCAGGTTTAGCTGCTTGAACAATGTCAGCTACACAAACGTGAAGAGCTCAAATGTACTTCTTGATTGTCATAGCAGGCGTAGCCACCTGACTGGGACAGATAATACTTAGCTGTTTGAAACGAGAGGTGAGACCAGCGTTGTCACCTCCTTTCTGCTTGACGTGCCAGAATTCGTTCTCCAGTTTCTGGACTTCATGAGGAGGACATAATTCCTTCATCATAAGCTCCCTGAGTTCCTACCATGAGAGGCCATAAGCTGCATCATTTCCGCGCCTGTTGCGCTTAGCAGTCCACCAATCCTGAGCCCTGTACTGAAAGACTCCAGTAGGATTCACAGTGCGGAGATTTTTTGGGCATCCGCTTTGCCTGAAGGTGACTTTGATAGAGTTAAACCACTGGATCATCGCACTGGGTCCATCTTCACCAGTGAAGTTTGCAGGACCGCAGGCCATGAATTGCTTAAAGCTGAAAGGAGTTCGAGGAGCGTCGCTTTTTAACTCTACAGAAGACTTGCTGCTGACCTCGTTGATTTCACTGACAATATGAGGTATGACTTTAGCCATTTCCTTGGCTACAAGGGAAGCGATATGAGAGGATGTGACAACCCGCAGTTTCAGGTAAACACCATTTCCTTACTCTGTCTAATCCCAGCTAAACTCAAAACACCCGTCCGCGTTATTTTTCTTTCATGATTGGCGATTATGTTTGTTTAATATATATATATATATATATATATATAACAATTATAATGAAAATAACAACACTTGGGATAATTGTAGAGCAAGTTGAATATCCTTAATAGTTGAGGGGTGCTTATGAAAATTAAGATTCAAACATTTATATTTAATGAAGAATTACCCAACCCACAACCCATCGTCCCCCTCCCACACAAACCCTAGAGCACAAACGTAAACGGCAGCCGGCGAACAATAGTACACCGCCATTCCCCCTACTTTACGACGCCTGTCGACGACGGAATAACCACCCAAGGCCACCACAACCGGTAAGCGCACTTCGTAGCCTATTATTAAAGTCCGTTGTTTCGGTTTCGTCTCGGTTTCGCTTCCACCCCGACTTAATGTGTTGCAAGAATTAGTGTTGTTACATGAAACTGTTGTGAGTATTATATGTGTCGAGACATGGCAGAGCTTATTCGATGTGACTATATAAATATGAACATCTTTTAACTGTGTTTTTACTTGATACTCAGTATACGAATGTTTCTTGTTTTAGATTGCTTATGATTAATGTATGATCGCGTATTAAACCGTTGGTCGTATATGAATGTCGACGCAAATACACAAAGTTCTGTTTGTAATCTGATTAAGACGTTCCTGTTTAACTATATGTTGGAATCCATGGGTGATATTGTGTAACCAGAATTATATAAACAATGGGATCTGACAGTTAATGATGGTTATAATCGAACAAGATGAATTGGTGATTTAGTAATAAGGGTGCGATGGCATGATTGGATATTTGGGCCAATGTGAATAGGTTTACGTTTAGTCATTGTTAGTATTAATTGATAGTTAGGGTTTTGGATAAATTATAATATTGAAGCATGTGATAGGTATTGGATATAAACAATAATTAATTGATTTAGTTCCATTCAAGTTAGTGAAACTGTTGTTTTGATGAGGATGAATAACCGATTTTTTTTAGTATATCCGTAGCTTTCTTTTTGGTCCAGTACAACTGAAGGTTAGTGGTCTTTGAATATTGATTGAGAGTTCATGATAATTATAGGCTAGACAAAAATTAAAAGAGTAATATACCTGATGGTGTGACTGATTCGATTGAATTTGACAAACATAAAGTGTGAAACTGATTTCCACATACCACAGTCAAACAAAAAGGAATTCGCACATCTGGATCGCACACTAGTGCACCGTACATCAATAGGTAGCATGATATATGGTTGGTTAATGCAGAATTGCATAACTTAATCTGATTTCAAGCACACTTGAGCCGGTCGGGGAGTTATCTGGGCCGCGGGCCAAGCTCAGGCCGCACACTAGAACCCGAGTCGCATAAGAGGCCCAGTTATGCAATCGTACACTTGATTGTCTAATGCTTTAAACTATTACATGATTATATGTTACGGACTTACATGTCTACTTGTATGAGAACCGAACTTCTTGATCTGTACTATTGGATGACTCACATTACATGGTAGCCGTTGAATACGTGAATGTTTGTACCAAACCTAACTGTTATGTGTCTAGTGAAGCATGAACTTGCATATGACTCGAATATTTGCTATATAAGGTTAGGGATTTTTGAATGATTTCCTGGTATGGTTTGCATAACGATGTATGTTTCGCTTGTATGCAACTTGTGTAACGTGTATGAAGAATACGTGATTCATATGTACACAAAACTGACTGACTTTGGTAACCACGATAGGGTTAGGATAACCAACTGGAAACGGGTAACATAACATACCGAGCAATCTAAGGTGAGTTCACTGCTCTTTTCCAAGCATTCATCCCGGGAAGGGATATCGGGTAACGTTCTAGGGAGGAATGCAGGTTAATGGGATGTTTGTTATTACTTGGTTTCTATTATGTAAGACCCCCTACATCTACCGATTGTTTCCGGGAAGGCAACGAGGTATTTAGTTGATAGCGCTATTAGGATTGGCACCCTCACACCGTGCCGAAAGGACGGGCGTGAACTAATTACCTGGACCACTTGACCAATGCCTAGATAGAGGCATTGGGGTTGGGCATTCACATCGTGTATATATAAGACCCCTTACATCTACTCGAGGTTGTTAGTTGAACTAATTACCTTGACCACTTGACCAATGCCTAGATAGAGGCATTGGGGTTGGGCATTCACATCTAGTAGCCACATACGGTAATTGAGTTAATAACATCATCAAATCAAATCATTGAACAATTTTACACACATATCTGGTAACTAAACGCGTTAACAAAACTTTGAACTCACCAGCGTCGTCTGACACACTTGTCTGCATGCTTGCAGGTCTATAGGCTTATATCATTTGGAACTTGCTGTCTGGGAGGCTGGAGTGGTCATGGGTCGAGATACATGGAATCCCAATACAAGCTTAATGGTTTATGTACACATGTTTTACAAAACACTTAACAAATGAGTTATGCTTCCGCTGTATACAATGAATGACATGTAACGTTTGTAACACTTTATGTTAATGAATGGAAGTTTTATTTAAATATATTTATGAGTTCAATGTGATCGGTGGCTTGAATCCTGGTACGTCACACGCCTCGCGGAGGTTTCCGCATGTGGTAATTTGGGGGTGTGACAGTTTGGTATCAGAGCCACTGGTTATAGTGAACTTGGTTTTAAAACGTTTTTGTAAAACCAGACTATAACCGAACAGTTCTGAATACGTGAATACGACCATGACACTCAGCTCCAGATTGCAAGGTTCGTCTTTTCATCTGTGGTATACATTACATGATTAGTGTACATTTGCTTATGACGCAACACACAGACTCGTCACTATAGCATGATTGCATGAATTGCTTGCTTACATTATGATGCATTGATAGTATGTCTTTGGATTTCTGTGGTCTTATCATTTTGACAATCTCCGTTTGACATCGTTTGAGGAACCATTTTACATGAGTAAAGAGGAACTGAGATAAGCATGCAAATCACAATATTATTGTGGGTGCACACATAATAATAATGTGGGGTGCATGCGAGTCCCAGTGAGCCTTAACAAGTGAAAAAGGGGTTCTGTTCTGTTGTTTAATCAGTGCGAAATTTAACAAATCTATAGGAGTCATAGCAGTGATTATCTCCTACTCAAACGTTATCTTTTTACTCCTCTCTGAATCCTTACGAATCTCGATGCTATCGAGTATCACCTGAACACCCATCCGAACGCCTAGCGAACTGTGTAGAATGTTAGGTGCTTGCACAAACGTCCCTGAGTTGGGTGTTGCAATGTCAATGATTAACCTTTCTCACTTCTCATCGTATGGTGGAACTCAAAGAATTGGCACATTAGATGCAGAAGTGCGATCACTTCGGCAACACTCTCGCAACAAACCGTGTAGTATTTAATCAACTTGGAAGAACGATGGACAAGGGGGTAAATGTGGTACTTTACCGACTTCAGCATTTGAATGACTCTAGTTACTGGCAATGAACATCAACGATTTGACTCCAAACGAATCCTTAACCCTAGTCAACAACTTATGGGAGCCGACTTTTACGAATCAATCGGGACATAAACGATGACGATTGACCATGATGTGGAATGTGTAACTGCCAGCACAATGAGTAGCGCCTTGGAGCGTGGCACGGAATGTGAAGAGATGGACATTGTTGGTGAAAGATCGCAGGACTCCATTTCGAGCAACAGCATTAGAAGCAACAGTCACAATGACAGCAATGTACTCGCAAATCATGACTTTCGGTATGGAAATGATGGTGGCTTCAACAGAGAATGGCCGGGGTTAAGGCAAGACACCAACAACCCAGGGAGCAATGACAATTTCGGGAGTTCTAGTAGCAGTAGCAACAACACTGGATATGGTACACGCGAAGGACATTTTGGATTGGCGTGGGCGACGCCAGGATTATAACAATATGGTGGCCTACACGTTCTTAGTAACTAATCGCTTCGTCACTGTTTCGCTTAACCCTGATACTTCTTGAAACTAAACCTAATGCGGAACCGGCGGATGGCAAGTCAGATGAAACCGCATATGTTATTTAGGATGCAAACTTGACCTTGTGGGGCAGGTATTCGACACCGATCTTCTTTCTACTATCCTTGATGGCTGCAATGCAGTAGTTAGTGTGGACTGGTTATTTAGAACTCGCGCGGATGTACCCAGTGGGGAGAAAATTTTATGTGGTGAATTGTTACTTGTTCTAAAGCGTCAGGGTAGTGCGAAGGTGAGCGCCATTTCTATTAGGAAAGCCCAGGAGCGACTATGGAGGGATTACTCCGCTATGAATGGCAACCGATACTGATGTTAGGACTAAGGGAAAGAGGATCGAGGATCCACCGGTTGTTTGTGATTTCTTCCAATGAGCTACTCGAGGAACTCCCAGGTTTACTTCCATCACTGTTAGGCAGAATCTCAGTTTGATCTCACGCCAGAGGCAGCCTTAATTCCTCGTGCTTCTTGCCGTCTTGCGCCAGGAGGGATGCAAGAACCGTCAAATCAACTACAGAGACTATGGGACAGAAGTTTTGTCGGATCTAGTTTTCACTCCGGGGAGCCCCATTTTACCCGTGGAGATAAGCCTTTTCGTATGCATGCTGATTATCGAAAGCTCAACACAGTGGCATTCAGGAACCGTTTGCGCCGACCACGTATTGACAACCTGTCGACTAGTAGCGAGAGTCAAGCTCCCGTTTGAGGATTGGCTAACGAACGAACTATCATCAGATGGAAGTCCAGTGGGAGAATGCTCTTAGAATGGCATATCAAACGCAATGCAGCCATTTCAACTTTTTACACCATGATCATTGAGTTGATCAACGCACCAGCAGCTTCAGGGATCGCACGAATCGACCGTATTTGTTGATGGCGTTCTGAATCATGACTAGGAGAAAGGAACACCATGGGTGGCATATGTATCCTGCTTTAGCGCTCCTGTGGGAGGAGCCATTACGTGTGAAGTCATGTTAAATGTCACATCTAGATTCGAGAGATGCATTTTGATCATGTAACCAACAGAGTGGGAATACACGTGGGTCTCGCTAAGATGTATCTTGTTAGAAACTGATCGACACCAAAGATTCCTTTGAGGATGCAGCAATTCCTTGGTTTCGCTAGATACTATCGCAGCTTACTCACAAGATTTTCGAAGGTTGCCCAGCTTAAATCTCTTTAACATAGCAAGGTGGTGTGTATTCGTGGGAGACAAAACAAGAGGACATCTTTTCAGCTTCTGAAACCCAACTCTACAATGCACTGAGTATTGTCTTTACCCGAGGGTACGGTGTAACACCTGTGTCATTTCAACCATCAAACAAATGCCAAACCAATGAAATATTGTATTTCATACTTTGGACTTGTATAAATATGTGTATCTTTTGCACATATCAACTCTTGTTCGATTTCAAACTCTAAATCGCTTTCTGGAAGGTTATACGCGCACTAATGCGTAAATATAACCAGTTTAATGCAACAAACACTCCGGAATAGTGAAATAGGTTTAACATACCTTAAATAACCTTTACATAACTTAGATATAAGTTTTGGAAGGTTTGATGTGGTGAAATCAAAGTTATATCGCTTACAGGGACAAAACTTGACAAACTGCGAAAGTATGCCAATTTGAACTGTAACAGACATTCCGGAACATGACCATAAGTTAAACATACCATAAATATCCTTCACATAGCTTAGAAATAGGCTTTGAGGGGTTCGATATGCTAAAATAAACTTTTGGGTCACTCAGGGACTAAAAGTGTCAAAAAGTGTACAAGTTTGCATTTTCGCGCATAACTTACGTTCTGAATACATCCGGACATCCAAAAATTTATGTAAGCATGACTATATTATATTTTAGTGTTCGCCATAAGAAAAATCCATTCGTTTCGTCATTTGGATCGTTTTTCGCGCTTATGCGCATTCCGTCGTAATTAAGCGAACATCGCGTTCGTACGACCAAACGAACCATCATCCGGCATATTTTTGAGCATGTTTTGAGTTCCCTATACTTTAACTTCATTTTAGAGCCTTGAAATGAGGTTAACGGGGTTCAAACGCATCGAAAAAGGCCTTAAAACACAACAGGGACCATTTCTGCCAACTTTGAAACATTTCTGAATAAGAGGAGGGCTAGCGTAGCGCGAGCCCTATAGGCTTTACCAGTCGCGCTACGCGACTGCCTATTCTGGACAGAAAACATGCAGAAAACTCAGTTTTGCATTTCCGGGACCAGATTCGATGTATTAGCCGTTGTTAAATTCACAACCACACATTCTAACATGCTTAGTCAGCGGATAAGGATGGAATTTAGGCACCATAACTTTGCAACACATGTACGGATGGGATTAAGGCACGTTTTCCATGAAACGATCTTAACGGTTCGGGTATTCCTATAAATACCCCATTACCCCATGCTTTAAAATCACTAGAATTTTGATTGAGAAACTCTAAGTTGAAACCATTGTTTCATACCTGAGATTCTTAAATCGAAATTAGCATTCGGGGACCCTTCGTAAGTATTCTTTCGTTCTTTTCCTTATTTTACTGCTTTTCGAGTCAGAAAGTCAAACTTTGTTTGACTTTCAGCGTTGACCAGTAATGGTCAATGCGAAGTTCTTTTGAACTTCGCAACGTGAGTGTAATCACGTTGGTCATAGTCCCTTGGGACTATGCCCACTGATTACCACGTTGTCTAGGGTCGTAGGGTAAGCGATCTGATAAATCGCTTATACCTCGAACCCGACCCAGTTTGGTCGATCATTAGGATCCGACCAAACACATTAGGTGACCATAGTAGGTAGGGAATAACCTTCCGAGGTTATACCCTATGGTCACATCGTTTAAGTAGTTGTATGATAGGTAGTTTATATGCCTTAGGTAAATTACCAGAATACCCTTTTCATGTATAATTGGTAATTAAGCATATGTAACCTAAACCTTTGTCACATAACTGATTATGTAATATGTTTAGGCATATAACACTTGTCATAAGGCTAGTTAGGCGGTCCGAACGCGTTTCACGCGAACGACGCGTTAAAGTAGCATAAGCTACCTAAACGGGTCGTAATGGGTCGTAGACACTTAGGTTAAGTTTCATTTAGTATGTAGGCTTTGATTAACCATATCACATGAGTTCCTACACTCATTTGGTTTACAAACCCTCATGCTACCCAGTCTTCCGATTTAGGTCCGGTTTATTAATGTAGTTACCTATATTAGGGGCCGTTTGATATTCCGCGATCTCTAGCATTGCTTGGTGGTTATCCTAGGACTTCTGAGCAATCTCAAGTGAGTACATAGACCCCTCTTTTACTGTTTTCCAAACTGTTTTGGGGTGGAACACATGTGCCTACTTGTTACTTTCATGCTTTCCTGTTTTAACATCATATACTGCTATGTTCGTTAGTACATTATAGTACATGATTTCATTACATCTTATGCTAGGTGTGCCCAATTGTGTGCATTACTTAGTACATCGTTTTACATGACATTTTGACATAGACATTTGACATAGACATTTCGGCATAGACATTTTAACATGATTGACATTTGATCATGCATTTCCCACAAAACATAACTTTGATTTAAACCAAGGTTTACTTCAATACTTTGTTTTTGTGCATATGGTTTAGTTGAGACATTTCACTTGCCATTCATGACATCTTGACATAGACGTTTGACATGGATATTTGACATAGACATTTGACATGAATATTGGACATAGACATTTTGATATGATTTACATCTTGACATGAACACTTTGACATATTACCCAATACATTTGACAATTTATTTAAACATAGACTTCTTACATTGGTTGGTTTGGTTTGATTAAGTGATTAAGTAACGATGCGTGTGTAATATGATACAAGCATGGTGGATACGCCGCTGGTACTTCCTATATATAAGTGTTTGTATGGTATTACATATCATAGCGTTATTTGAATCATTTCAGTTTGAGACATAGAACATTTTATACAAATAACATACTTTTCACAAGACATTGATTTATAAACATCTTATCTTACGCAAACATATTTTTACTTGATTATTCATTTAACCTTACATTTATTTATACTTATCATCTGATCTTATCGATTTTCAAATGATTTACAAAGCAAAGCAAATAACAAGGTTCATGACTAAATATTTTCTCAAACATAAGTCATGAAACCTATTTTCACAAAACCTATGTATCTCACAGGCATTTTTATGCTGACGTACCTATTTTCACATGTGTTTTTCAGGAACTGTTGCATAAGATGATCAAGATACACATAGGCAGACTTGGGCTTTAGTGACAATAAAAGATGCAAGACTAGTTAATTATGTTGTATTTCTTTGTTTATTAAGACATTGTAACACTTTTAATTAATAAAACGAAACTTCAATTGCCATGGATTTGAAACATTAATTCTGTTACAACACTCCCCGATGTTTCTGCCACGTTTTGTATGTTCTACGTGGTCGGGGTGTGACAGAAAGATGGTATCAGAGCCAATGGTTATAGGGAATTAGGTTATTAGTAATGCTTTGACCTAGTCTATAACCTTTCTAGGACCCTAACGCGAGTTTACTTGCGTTTAGTCATAAAACAATACCGTCACCTATCCTTAGGCGACGACCACAACAAGAACATAAATTTCAAAACCGCTTTGAAAACTAATCATCTGTTCTAGGATGATTGATTACAAGGTTTTGAACCCTCAATTGTAAGGTTTTGAACCCTCTGTTATATGGTTTTGAACCCCTTTGAATTTTCAAAATCTCGTCAAGGTTTTGGGTTTTAAATAATGTGAACACGTGCAAACTGGAAGGGTGAATGCCTGTATTCTGGGTTTTCTGTCTAGGCAAGCACTTCGTATACATCTCATCAGACGCGAGACCAGTTGTGCTTACTTGGGAATTCTTGGGATGAGTGTTCACTTATAGGCGAGCATGTCTTCGCGATACATTATTTTTGACCTATTCACTTTGACTAATCACCGAGGTCGTTTGTTGCTTTGTAGTAACAAACAAATGACCACTACCCTTGCTTTCATCAGATTTGTTTCATCTCATTCTTTTCGTCTAAATCTCTCACTCGTTTCCTTTCATGTTTCCTCTTTTAGAATGCCTCCTCGACGCGACAATCAGATGGCAAATGCCGAACTGGCGGAAATCATCGCGCAGCAAATGGCTGTTGCCTTCCCAAATCTTTATGCTCAAATGATGCAGGCCATCAACAACAACAATGCTCCCTGCAACTTCAAGAGTTTCAACTCGGCTAAACCGCTCAAGTTTAGTGGTTCGGAGGGAGCAACTGGGCTTCTTCAATGGTTCGAGAGCATTGAGAATACGTTCCGTCACGTCACGTTCAGTGTCCTGAAAATCGCAAGGTCGAGTTTTCTTCGAGCGTGTTTCAGAAGAGGGCTCTTACATGGTGGAACGGGATTATGAGAGACCGGGGTGCTGAAATTGCACTAGCACAGACTTGGGCCGAGCTTAGAGCTCTTATGATGAGGGAGTTCTGTCCTCGTCATGAACTGCGAGCTTTGGAGAGGGAGTTTGATGATTTGAAGCAAGACAGTGGTGAACATCGAGCCTATACTGACCGTTTTGAAGAATTGAGCCTGTTGTGTCCTGCTATGGTTACTCCTGTGGATAAGGCGATCGAGAAATATACTGATGGTCTTCCTGACCTAGTTCAAGATATTGTTACTGGCAGCAACCCTACTACTGTCAGACAAGCCATTGAATTGTCTGCTACTCTAACTGAATCCCACATCAGAAAGAAAAAGCTTTTTCGAAAAGGCGACCCAAGACCATCCGACAAGACTGCTCAAGTGGAACCAAAGGAAGAACATGCTGAGGTGTCCAAGAATAAGAAGCGTAAGGCTTCGCAGAATTTTGCGATTGCTGCTCAACCCAACCAAAACATCCGCCACCAACCAGCTCAGCCTCCTGCAAGGAAACCTTATGCCGGTACTGCACCGATATGCGACAAATGTAATGCACACCACTTAGCTCACCTACAGTGTCGTTTGTGTGCATCATGTGGGCGACTCGGTCACCTGGCAAATGCTTGTCGTTTTACCCCGAACCAAGCTGGTCCAAACCAACCTCAAGTAAATCCTGCTCAAGCTCGTCTTCCACGAGGTCCTTGCTTCAACTGTGGCGAGATGAGCCATTTCCGAAGAAATTGCCCAAAGATTTCTAACGCGAATCCAGCGCAAGGATGAGCATCGGACCAACTAAAAGACAATGTTGTTTAGAAATAATCAAGCCTTATGTATTATTTTCTTTTGTTGTCAGGGTCCATGAAACAGTTGTTGTTGTGGTTGTTTATAAATAAATCTTTTTATTTTGCATTGCAATGTACAAATATGATGGCATGTATAAACAACGTATCCCCTACAATACCGACAATCAAGGAATCGTATTCCTTGAAGAACAGACTACCCCGTAATTTCTTCCATTTTATTATCTCTTGCGTTTTCCACGGAAATCCTTAGTAACCGTCTCTTGCAAAGAAACGAAGTACAAGGCGCAAGTTACAACTCTGTATGAATACCCAACGTACCACTATAAATTCTTAATAGGATACCTAAGGGTATTTCAGTATCTTCAAAATTATTGTACCTTAATTCGAATATTGCGTTTTCTTGAAAACGAAATCGAATTTTTGGAAGATCTTTCTATCTTCATAGTTAGATTCTTATTAATGTTTAAAGTGCCGAATGAAATCCATGAAATGGATTCCTAGTGTGCTTTAAATGCATGTACGTAATTAACAAAACAAAACTTACAAATCAAAGATCTAGATAAACAATTTTATGGTTACGTGACTATGTGTTTATGCATTTTGTGTTTTTGTATACTCTGGATATTCGTTATCCAAATCCTCATAGAATCTTTCTTATCTCCATATGAAGGATTCGTAGTAGGATATTCAAAAAGGTACTATCTTAAATCCTTAATGGACTTCTACGTTGTAGTTAAGTCCCTTGGATTATAAAGTACTATTCCAAAGTTTAAAGGCAACATGTGTTGATAAGTTAAATACATCCTACGTCGATGTAGTTAAATATTCCCCGTAGGTAATTTAGTTAAAGAGATCCTACGTCGATCTAAGTTAAATAGATTGGTTCGACAATCTAGTTAAATACATCCTACGTCGGTGTAGTAGTTAAAGAGATCCTACGTCGATCTAAGTTAAATAGATTGGTTCGACAATCTAGTTAAATACATCCTACGTCGGTGTAGTAGTTAAAGAGATCCTACGTCGATCTAAGTTAAATAGATTGGTTCGACAATCTAGTTAAATACATCCTACGTCAGTGTAGTAGTTAAAGAGATCCTACGTCGATCTAAGTTAAATAGATTGGTTCGACAATCTAGTTAAATACATCCTACGTCGGTGTAGTAGTTAAATACATCCTACGTCGGTGTAGTAGTTAAATACATCCTACGTCGGTGTAGTAGTTAAATACATCCTACGTCGGTGTAGTAGTTAAATACATCCTACGTCGATGTAGTAGTTAAATAATTCTCTTGAGTAGTTAAGTTAAATAGATTGGTTCGACAATCTAGTTAAATGTATCATGTGTTTATGTAGTTAGATAGACCCTCGTGAGGTCTAGTTCAAGAGATTATTCGTTTAATTTTTCCCCATACGCATTATGAAATAAACTGTGCGGACTGTGCAAGGAACTACGTAATTATGGAGGCCTACATAATTATGGAGTTCAGTGCATAGGAACCACATGAAGTTTTGTCATGTGTTAAGACCAACAGTGGCAAGAGTAATGATATGGGAGAAGTCTTGGACTTTGACCAATGTCATTTATTCTCACACTACCCAATTCTGATTTCAAGCACACACAAGTTTCCTATGATAATTCTTCACGGGAACTGTTCTCCTGTCTATAGTTCAAAACTCCATGTTTTGTTACTACAATGACTTCAATTTGAGGGTTGACATCTTTGCTAAGAATCCTAACATGGCCCAGAGTTTTACTTAAGGGCTCAATGGATTTGTCTGAAGGCAAAACCGGCACAGCTGTCTCCACAAGTTTCCTCTAAAACTAAATTTCGGGACGAAATTTCCTAAAGTAGGGGAGACTGTAACACCTGTGTCATTTCAACCATCAAACAAATGCCAAACCAATGAAATATTGTATTTCATACTTTGGACTTGTATAAATATGTGTATCTTTTGCACATATCAACTCTTGTTCGATTTCAAACTCTAAATCGCTTTCTGGAAGGTTATACGCGCACTAATGCGTAAATATAACCAGTTTAATGCAACAAACACTCCGGAATAGTGAAATAGGTTTAACATACCTTAAATAACCTTTACATAACTTAGATATAAGTTTTGGAAGGTTTGATGTGGTGAAATCAAAGTTATATCGCTTACAGGGACAAAACTTGACAAACTGCGAAAGTATGCCAATTTGAACTGTAACAGACATTCCGGAACATGACCATAAGTTAAACATACCATAAATATCCTTCACATAGCTTAGAAATAGGCTTTGAGGGGTTCGATATGCTAAAATAAACTTTTGGGTCACTTAGGGACTAAAAGTGTCAAAAAGTGTACAAGTTTGCATTTTCGCGCATAACTTACGTTCTGAATACATCCGGACATCCAAAAATTTATGTAAGCATGACTATATTATATTTTAGTGTTCGCCATAAGAAAAATCCATTCGTTTCGTCATTTGGATCGTTTTTCGCGCTTATGCGCATTCCGTCGTAATTAAGCGAACATCGCGTTCGTACGACCAAACGAACCATCATCCGGCATATTTTTGAGCATGTTTTGAGTTCCCTATACTTTAACTTCATTTTAGAGCCTTGAAATGAGGTTAACGGGGTTCAAACGCATCGAAAAAGGCCTTAAAACACAACAGGGACCATTTCTGCCAACTTTGAAACATTTCTGAATCAGAGGAGGGCTAGCGTAGCGCGAGCCCTATAGGCTTTACCAGTCGCGCTACGCGACTGCCTATTCTGGACAGAAAACATGCAGAAAACTCAGTTTTGCATTTCCGGGACCAGATTCGATGTATTAGCCGTTGTTTAATTCACAACCACACATTCTAACATGCTTAGTCAGCGGATAAGGATGGAATTTAGGCACCATAACTTTGCAACACATGTACGGATGGGATTAAGGCACGTTTTCCATGAAACGATCTTAACGGTTCGGGTATTCCTATAAATACCCCATTACCCCATGCTTTAAAATCACTAGAATTTTGATTGAGAAACTCTAAGTTGAAACCATTGTTTCATACCTGAGATTCTTAAATCGAAATTAGCATTCGGGGACCCTTCGTAAGTATTCTTTCGTTCTTTTCCTTATTTTACTGCTTTTCGAGTCAGAAAGTCAAACTTTGTTTGACTTTCAGCGTTGACCAGTAATGGTCAATGCGAAGTTCTTTTGAACTTCGCAACGTGAGTGTAATCACGTTGGTCATAGTCCCTTGGGACTATGCCCACTGATTACCACGTTGTCTAGGGTCGTAGGGTAAGCGATCTGATAAATCGCTTATACCTCGAACCCGACCCAGTTTGGTCGATCATTAGGATCCGACCAAACACATTAGGTGACCATAGTAGGTAGGGAATAACCTTCCGAGGTTATACCCTATGGTCACATCGTTTAAGTAGTTGTATGATAGGTAGTTTATATGCCTTAGGTAAATTACCAGAATACCCTTTTCATGTATAATTGGTAATTAAGCATATGTAACCTAAACCTTTGTCACATAACTGATTATGTAATATGTTTAGGCATATAACACTTGTCATAAGGCTAGTTAGGCGGTCCGAACGCGTTTCACGCGAACGACGCGTTAAAGTAGCATAAGCTACCTAAACGGGTCGTAATGGGTCGTAGACACTTAGGTTAAGTTTCATTTAGTATGTAGGCTTTGATTAACCATATCACATGAGTTCCTACACTCATTTGGTTTACAAACCCTCATGCTACCCAGTCTTCCGATTTAGGTCCGGTTTATTAATGTAGTTACCTATATTAGGGGCCGTTTGATATTCCGCGATCTCTAGCATTGCTTGGTGGTTATCCTAGGACTTCTGAGCAATCTCAAGTGAGTACATAGACCCCTCTTTTACTGTTTTCCAAACTGTTTTGGGGTGGAACACATGTGCCTACTTGTTACTTTCATGCTTTCCTGTTTTAACATCATATACTGCTATGTTCGTTAGTACATTATAGTACATGATTTCATTACATCTTATGCTAGGTGTGCCCAATTGTGTGCATTACTTAGTACATCGTTTTACATGACATTTTGACATAGACATTTGACATAGACATTTCGGCATAGACATTTTAACATGATTGACATTTGATCATGCATTTCCCACAAAACATAACTTTGATTTAAACCAAGGTTTACTTCAATACTTTGTTTTTGTGCATATGGTTTAGTTGAGACATTTCACTTGCCATTCATGACATCTTGACATAGACGTTTGACATGGATATTTGACATAGACATTTGACATGAATATTGGACATAAACATTTTGATATGATTTACATCTTGACATGAACACTTTGACATATTACCCAATACATTTGACAATTTATTTAAACATAGACTTCTTACATTGGTTGGTTTGGTTTGATTAAGTGATTAAGTAACGATGCGTGTGTAATATGATACAAGCATGGTGGATACGCCGCTGGTACTTCCTATATATAAGTGTTTGTATGGTATTACATATCATAGCGTTATTTGAATCATTTCAGTTTGAGACATAGAACATTTTATACAAATAACATACTTTTCACAAGACATTGATTTATAAACATCTTATCTTACGCAAACATATTTTTACTTGATTATTCATTTAACCTTACATTTATTTATACTTATCATCTGATCTTATCGATTTTCAAATGATTTACAAAGCAAAGCAAATAACAAGGTTCATGACTAAATATTTTCTCAAACATAAGTCATGAAACCTATTTTCACAAAACCTATGTATCTCATAGGCATTTTTATGCTGACGTACCTATTTTCACATGTGTTTTTCAGGAACTGTTGCATAAGATGATCAAGATACACATAGGCAGACTTGGGCTTTAGTGACAATAAAAGATGCAAGACTAGTTAATTATGTTGTATTTCTTTGTTTATTAAGACATTGTAACACTTTTAATTAATAAAACGAAACTTCAATTGCCATGGATTTGAAACATTAATTCTGTTACAACACTCCCCGATGTTTCCGCCACGTTTTGTATGTTCTACGTGGTCGGGGTGTGACATACGGGTGATCTAGTGGTATACCGTGATGGTACGAATCAGAGTCCCCGTTACACGCTAATGCAACATGAGGGAGTGATGATTTGTAAGGTGTTTTTAGTGGATTTACAAGAAGAATTGCCCGAGTCACAACCTGCGGTGGAAACCGTGGTCTTTAGGTTTAAGTTGGAGGCATTACTTGGACGGTACCAAATGCATTACCTAGACCTATCACAAGGGCCTCCCGTGTACCCTGGACTCAAGAAAGCATGGAGGAGCAATTTTGGCAAGACGGATGATAACCACTACCTCAGGGAACGAATGTGAATCTCATTTCACGGCAACGATTGGGAATTGTGTGAGCAAAGCACACTAGCTTTGAAATTCTAGTCATCTGGGTTTTGATTGAGGATGTTGGATTTGTAAATCTTGTACTAACGACTGGGCATGAAAACCCACCTAACAATGTATGAGTATGACGTTCGACTTGTGGGAGAGTCAAGGCGAAGTATCAGAAACCGACAACACCCATATGGAAGATGGAGCAACTGCCATGGATTTTATCGCTAGTCTACCTACAACTCGAAACAGAAACAATATCACCTGGGTGATTGCTGATTGTCTCACGTTATCAGCACACTTTCTTGCAATCAAGGAAGCCGACGAGTCTTCACAGCTGTGAATGTTCCTATGTGAGAGGCGGCTTTTAGGCACGAGATGCCAACTCCTGTAACCTCTGGTTTTGATCTATACCTGAGTTATGACAAGTAATACACAACACCCTCGACTCACGTCTAGACATAAGCATTACCTATCACTGTGGGACAAATGATCTGAGTAAACGAACCATCCTGACACTCGAAGACATGCTGCGAGCATGTGTGTGAGTGACTTAGTAAAAAAAAAAGTTGGAAGGACACAAGCCTTTGGTTGAGTTCTACTGTAGCAGTTATCATTCTAGTATTCAAACAACTCTGTTTGGGGCATTGTATGGATGATAATGCCTATCTTCTTGTTGGGCTAAGGTGAGTGACAACCTAATCACAGGTCCAGGACTTATACTCGAAACTCTTGGGAAGATTGCTTAGATCGGAAATGGCGTGACGATAACGCGTGACCGCCAGGAAAACTGATAAGCTTAGGAGACACTGGGAGTTCACTGCAGGCGAACGTGTCATGATTGAAAGTCTCACTCTGGGAGGGTGCGGTGCGGTTTGGGAAACGCGGTAAGCTTAATCCGCGCTACATTAATCCATTCAGAATTCTGGAAAGAATCGGTACAGTGTTTTATAAACTTGAACTGCTTGATGTATTGGGTGATGTTCATGATGTCTTTCATGTCTCTTACCTAAAGCAGTATTTGCCCATGAAACACCAGTAGTACCCTTGCAAGAACCATAGATTGACGATAAGTTGCAGTGGTTGCGGAACCAAAGCACAGCCGAATTCCAGTTATGAGAGTTCGTTGGAACTCGAGACATGGACCAGAGCTCACCTGGGAACGCGAGGACCCGATGAAGCTCGGGTACCCTAATCTGTTAGATACTGCTGTTTTGAATCCTGATGCAACTGGAAAATTTCGGGACGAAATTCCCTTTCAAGTTGGGGATGATGTGGCACCCGCGGAAAATTCGCAGTTATCCTAATCTATCACTTCACACCTCTGGGATTGCTTATTAAATTTCGGGACGAAATTTCTTTCAAGTTGGGGATGATGTGACAACCCGCAGTTTCAGGTAAACACCATTTCCTTACTCTGTCTAATCCCAGCTAAACTCAAAACACCCGTCCGCGTTATTTTTCTTTCATGATTGGCGATTATGTTTGTTTAAAATATATATATATATATATATATATATATAACAATTATAATGAAAATAACAACACTTGGGATAATTGTAGAGCAAGTTGAATATCCTTAATAGTTGAGGGGTGCTTATGAAAATTAAGATTCAAACAATTATATTTAATGAAGAATTACCCAACCCACAACCCATCGTCCCCCTCCCACACAAAACCTAGAGCACAAACGTAAACGGCAGCCGGCGAACAATCGTACACCGCCATTCCCCCTACTTTACGACGCCTGTCGACGACGGAATAACCACCCAAGGCCACCACAACCGGTAAGCGCACTTCGTAGCCTATTATTAAAGTCCGTTGTTTCGGTTTCGTCTGGGTTTCGCTTCCACCCCGACTTAATGTGTTGCAAGAATTAGTGTTGTTACATGAAACTGTTGTGAGTATTATATGAGTCGAGACATGGCAGAGCTTATTCGATGTGACTATATGAATATGATCATCTTTTGACTGTGTTTTTACTTGATACTCAGTATACGAATGTTTCTTGTTTTAGATTTCTTATGATTAATGTATGATCGCGTATTAAACCGTTGGTCGAATATGAATGTCGACGCAAATACACAAAGTTGTGTTTGTAATCTGATTAAGACGTTCCTGTTTAACTATATGTTGGAATCCATGGGTAATATTGTGTAACCAGAATTATATAAACAATGGGATCTGACAGTTAATGATGGTTATAATCGAACAAGATGAATTGGTGATTTAGTAATAAGGGTGCGATGGCATGATTGGATATTTGGGCCAATGTGAATAGGTTTACGTTTAGTCACTGTTAGTATTAATTGATAGTTAGGGTTTTGGATAAATTATAATATTGAAGCATGTGATAGGTATTGGATATAAACAATAATTATTTGATTTAGTTCCATTCAAGTTAGTGAAACTGTTGTTTTGATGAGGATGAATAACCGATTTTTTTAGTATATCCGTAGCTTTCTTTTTGGTCCAGTACAATTGAAGGTTAGTGGTCTTTGAATATTGATTGAGAGTTCATGATAATTATAGGCTAGACAAAAATTAAAAGAGTAATATACCTGATGGTGTGACTGATTCGATTGAATTTGACAAACATAAAGTGTGAAACTGATTTCCACATACCACAGTCAAACAAAAAGGAATTCGCACATCTGGATCGCACACTAGTGCACCGTACATCAATAGGTAGCACGATATATGGTTGGTTAATGCAGAATTGCATAACTTAATCTGATTTCAAGCACACTTGAGCCGGTCGGGGAGTTATCTGGGTCGCGGGCCAAGCTCAGGCCGCACACTAGAACCCGAGTCGCATAAGAGGCCCAGTTATGCAATCGTACACTTAATTGTCTAATGCTTTAAACTATTACATGATTATATGTTACGGACTTACATGTCTACTTGTATGAGAACCGAACTTCTTGATCTGTACTATTGGATGACTCACATTACATGGTAGCCGTTGAATACGTGAATGTTTGTACCAAACCTAACTGTTATGTGTCTAGTGAAGCATGAACTTGCATATGACTCGAATATTTGCTATATAAGGTTAGGGATTTTTGAATGATTTCCTGGTACGGTTTGCATAACGATGTATGTTTCGCTTGTATGCAACTTGTGTAACGTGTATGAAGAATACGTGATTCATATGTACACAAAACTGACTGACTTTGGTAACCACGATAGGGTTAGGATAACCAACTGGAAACGGGTAACATAACATACCGAGCAATCTAAGGTGAGTTCACTGCTCTTTTCCAAGCATGCATCCCGGGAAGGGATATCGGGTAACGTTCCAGGGAGGAATGCAGGTTAATGGGATGTTTGTTATTACTTGGTTTCTATTATGTAAGAACCCCTACATCTACCGATTGTTGCCGGGAAGGCAACGAGGTATTTAGTTGATAGCGCTATTAGGATTGGCACCCTCACACCGTGCCGAAAGGACGGGCGTGAACTAATTACCTGGACCACTTGACCAATGCCTAGAAAGAGGCATTGGGGTTGGGCATTCACATCGTGTATATATAAGACCCCTTACATCTACTCGAGGTTGTTAGTTGAACTAATTACCTTGACCACTTGACCAATGCCTAGATAGAGGCATTGGGGTTGGGCATTCACATCTAGTAGCCACATACGGTAATCGAGTTAATAACATCATCAAATCAAATCATTGAACAGTTTTACACACATATCTGGTAACTAAACGCGTTAACAAAACTTTGAACTCACCAGCGTCGTCTGACACACTTGTCTGCATGCTTGCAGGTCTATAGGCTTATATCATTTGGAACTTGCTGTCTGGGAGGCTGGAGTGGTCATGGGTCGAGATACATGGAATCCCAATACAAGCTTAATGGTTTATGTACACATGTTTTACAAAACACTTAACAAATGAGTTATGCTTCCGCTGTATACAATGAATGACATGTAACGTTTGTAACACTTTATGTTAATGAATGGAAGTTTTATTTAAATATATTTATGAGTTCAATGTGATTGGTGGCTTGAATCCTGGTACGTCACACGCCTCGCGGAGGTTTCCGCATGTGGTAATTTGGGGGTGTGACAGAGATAGCGAGTAGCGTAAGCGAGAGATAGCGAGTAGCGTAAGCGAGTAACGTTGCGAGTAGTATAGAGTACAAGAGTTCATAGTTTGTTCATGATTAGTTAGCGTTTTAGATTGTGGTAGTGGCGTGATCCTGTGCTTTACATTACAGCAGGAAGCGAAAAGCGATAAAGCGTAAAATCTCCAAAATCGAAACATATAAACACATAAAATCGATAACGCGTAAAATCGGCGATTGCAGGCTTCGTTTAAAATAGAGTGTCCTGGGTGTTAGACGTCAACTACCCAAAGTGATTCGATTATTCACAACGACCTCGAGTAAACGCTTTGGCCTGATAGACGGTGCTCTTGCCGAAACACGGCGAACGACACTCATCCTTCCAGTTACTACGTGACTCGAGTCATTAAAACAATCGAGACTTTGGTGAGATTTGTAAAAATCAAAGTAGGGAGTGGAACACATTATTAAGATGCGGGTTTCACCCCTAACTTAACAAATTTGTTCCTGAAAGTGTGGCAAAACTACGAGATAGAGGTGGAGATCTCTGTCAAGGTATGGATGTCACTCCTAACTCAACAGGGGTTCTCGTGCTGTGAGTAAAAATACACGTAGAGTGAGTGACCTTATCGAGAGTTCCTAGTTTCCACACGTAATCTCGACCCAATCACTCAGTTGTGTTATGCCAGTGTTTTCGAAAATGTGTGTATTGTGTCAGCCTTAAGAATGGCATGCAAACTATTTTTCCTTAGGAAAGGCTACCTTCGTACGAAGCTGTAGTATGTTGGTTTGCACGAAGATGTAGTTTTTGCGAGTTCAAATGAAAGCATCAAAAGTGGGCTTGTACAAAACCCCTACTGGGTTCGCATGAAGTGGTCTGTTGGTACTTAGACTATAGACTAGGTCAATCCTACACGACTCGACCTAATTCCCTACAGTTATGGCTCTGATACCAATCTGTCACACCCCAACCGATGGCGCAAACATCGGGGCGCGGCACTAGGCGAACCAGATTGCTCAAGAGAATCCATAACAACTATTTGTTACCAATATTTTTTACATTCATTGTCCCACACCAACGAATAAATATTCAACACATAATTATTACAGACAATGAGTTCTCAAAAGCAAAACAAGTCCGACAACCTAGATTTCTATTAGTGGAGTTTCTAGACTGCCTATCTTGATTTCCAGTATAACATCCAAATCAACCTGTTACATATGTTAAAATAAAGTCAATACATAAAGTAAAGTGAGTACACAAGTTTTCATAGTAATAGTATAAAAAGCGTTTACGCATAACCAACAAGTATCACGTAACGGGCGAATCATGTAACTATCAAACAATGATTACAACTTAACCACGAGACTGCGTTGTAGAGTATGTGCGACACATGTTCACCGAAGCGAACACGTGAAGTAAAGTAACGTGATCCCTAGTAACCCCTGTCCACGACAGGTGCTAAGTCCAAACTATACTATCGTTGCTAGAGGCGGTATAGTGTAACACTGTATAAGCATAATACAAGCATTCAACAAATCACGTATAGCGTGCGGGAGCGGTTAGCGTTAAGAAAGTGTTTGCATTGTGTGTTGTGTTTTGATATAGAACATATGTGATGTATGCAAAATGTAACATCTAAATTACATCAAATGTGGCATAAAACTAACCCCTTTTTAGTACTAATGTTGGAAATAGTGTGTTTTTGTCTTCCTTTTGAATTTACAGGACCAAATGAGCTTAAACGAGCAAAAGGAACAAATATACAACCAAAACCAACATAAATACAAAGAAAAGGAATAAACGAGACATGCCCGACCCCTCGGAAACATCCCCAAAAGCAAAAACAAGAAACAGAAGACTGACCATGGGGTCGTGCCCACTAGACACGAGGGCATGGTCAGCTACCTGCAGAAAAGAAAACGTTGTGGAAGCTTCTACGCCCACCACGGGGGCATGCCCAGCTCAGAATGGGGTGTGGTCAATGCTAAGATACGCAGAATCTTGCAAAATCTTGGTAGTACAGATACGCTTCTGCCCACAGGGCCGTGTCTGCTGGACACGGGTCGTGTTGATCCCTCTGCTGACACATGCATTTAATGAAGCAAGAGAAAAGGCTGGCCACGGGGGCATGCCTGCTGGACACGGGGCCATGGCCGGGGTTCTGTTCAGGCTATAACTAGGGGTGCTTGGCTTACTTCAAAGGCATCCCTTGGCAAACCACCACTCTCCTACTTTGCCACCAATCCACCACCACAATAGCACCCACATCCACCACCATCATCCATCATCCACCTTTGAGTGTGTGTAGTAGTCTCGGGATCCAAGATTGATAGTAAGAGTTCTTGCCAATCAAAGGCCATGTTTGGTTAAGCCTCTTACATCACTTGGCGAAGACAAGTCTTTTATGTATTATTTTTTATTTTTAATCTTTCGGCACTTTTTATTTAGTTTTGTATTAATGACTTTAATAACTAGTTTCTTATGTTGAAGTTGAATTTTCTTTATCATTTGTCTGTGGTGTCTTGGCATTACTTTACTGTCTATATAAAGTAAAAGATTACACCATTCATATCTCTACGGTCTTGTAGGATCGGTTTCGGATCCGAACGAGTCGGTTAGAAGAGTTTTTCACCAAAACAAGAGGCGGAAACAAATGTTTCGGCGTAATTCAGCGCGTATTCACCTATAACTGTTGTTTATATTGATAACGAATGCGATTACAGACCTTACAACACTTCGGCAGCACTTCGTGGCTCACCGGAAGACAATCACCTACTGCTATTCCTGAGATCCGCTCATACCGACTATATATAGGAGATGTGGTTCGCTCGAATGACATGCCATAAGAGCGATCCTCACATTTGTACATAAAAGCGGACTAGACTATGACCTATGAGCGATCCAGACTCAAAGACAAATAAGCGGACCTCACATGACTTGTACATAAAAGCGAACCTAATCAAATAACATTCTGATTTCTTATTTGCATGCAAGTTCACGACATATTGTCATGTGATGATGTAATTATGTTGAATGATGTCATTGATGACATCACTTTGATGATGTCATCATGACATCATGCTTGATCAATCTTCGCAACGTACACGAGACTCGACATAAGACGTAGTTGACAGACGTAGTGCACCAACAAACTCCCCCTCGGATGTTGACAGAGTCTTTAGTGTCGAGTATTCAATTGTCAATCTACAATCTTTATCGATCTTCAATCTTTCTCTGAAGTATTTGTCATTGCAAGAATCCTCATTCTCTTACTCTTTCTCATAATCTTCAGGATCTGAATCTGGCTCTACTATCTTCAGACTCCCTCTCGATATCATCAGACTTCCCCTTTTGCTAAACTGGAATTGCAGTCTGGAATTCACTCTCCACAGATTATTAGATTGTAATCTGGCACTTCATCACACTCAGGTTTCGGAACCTGGCTAACCTGCATAAACTCTACCCAAAAATAAATTTTCTGATAACAATTTGTGGATAAGATTTTTCAAATCTAATTTACCACTTGCAGGAATAACGTATTATATTGCAAAAACTTTTCTCATTTCATTTCAACAATCTATTTCATTTCAACAATCTTCAAACACTTTCACCCAAACCATTTGTTCATCATGTTTAGCACTCAGAATTTTGAAAATCAGCTCTTCAACACCAGTTGTCGAAAATCTTTTTGAATTTTTCAAAATTTATGCTAAAACACACTAAAATCTTTTTGTATTTTTGAATATAACCAAGAAATACAGTAAAAAAATATTTACAAACAATATTTTTGTGAGCTTCATGCAAGAGGATCATATCAGTTTCTGAGACATATCACCAACACCGTTAAGCTTCATTTCATTTTAAGTTCTAAACAGTTCACTTAGATTGTCAGTATGTTTGTCCACTTAAATTTTCACACAAAGTTCAATTGATCCGAGATACGAGATTAATGTTTTAAGCTCTTGAACTTATTCGTGTGTCCCACTACTTGAATATACTCCCGTATCCAGATCCCAATATTCAGTCTTACAGGTGAGTATACCATAGATGATATCTGTCAGGGGAATAAATTATAGTACGAGGGCCGTGAGAGCTCAGGTCGATCTTTCGATACGCAGAGAGATGACGGCTTCGACTTTTGGTGGGTCCCCTTTAGAGGATCTTTTGCATTACAACAGCAGCGACTATCAATTTTATTGTTTCATCAGCTTGCTGAGGGCGATGCTATGTTTCAAGCATTTGCAGAAAGCATTATCCGGGGACTAGGTCAGAAATTTCTTTCAGCAGAAGTCCCGGGATAATACCCCAGATATCACTGAGCATAAAGACCTAGTATCTCAGAATAAGGGACCTTTCAAACAAGATTTCAGGGGTTACCTATATATCCAAGTTTGTGTTAACCCACAGAACAAGCAAGTTTGAAATTTAGGTTTATATCTCGTCACAATCTACTAAATGTGCAAAAACCTACTGGCACATCATCAGTGAGACCGTTTATCACTTTTTACTTTCCATTTCTTTAGCATGTTGTGATAGTCCACTGATGTACTATCATTTCCTCTTTTATACAACAAAACTCATTTTTTATTTTATCATGTTTTTGGCTTTTTCAAATTTTCAAATGTTTTTGGATTTTCTAAAAATTCTTACTCCCCCTAAAATGCAAACACATTTTAGGAAATTTGAAAACAAACTATACAAGAACATGACAACTGATATCGAATTGCCTCAATTCGCCATCCACTTGGCATAAACAATCAGAACTCCCCCTCACAACAAACTATTTTCCCATAATGATTTCAAAACACTCAAGTTTGTTTTAATCAAAATGGTTTTTCCGGAAAATAAGTTTTGTTGATTTTACCACTTGTAAAATTGGGGATTAAATCATCACATTGTTTTTCAACCACTTGTAGAAAATCAGATACAACTTAATGTCCCTGATTTACCACTTTTAAGATCAATCCAATTCAAACATTTTCAACCAATCATCATCTTTTGGTTGAATTCTCAAGGTGCCGATTCCTACTCCTCGCTTACAAACCTGGGAGTTCCGGCAAGTCCTGCAAAACTTCTCAAAAACACATTAAACATGATAAAGAATGATGCCGATTCATGATCCACGATTACCAACTTGGGATCTCCGGCAAGTCAGGTTTTTACTCTTTGAAGAATATGTCCACCCAAGCCTGACCTTCCTTGGGTGTTACCGAGTCATCATCACTCGGTTTCTTACCTCCCCTCTTCTTCTCGTAGAACTCTTTAACCCCTTTGACTTTTCGATCAATCATTTTTCCAAAAATATGTTTTACAGTAGGGTTAAAGGCCTTGTCAACATCAAAAACCTTTTTGTCATTATAAAATTGATTTGATATCTCAACTTTACCAACTTTCCTTTTGAAATTTTCAGCACGCAAAGGTGGAAAATTCTCATCGTTCATAGTTGGAACTGATTTTTCAACCTTTTTCTCAATACGTGGCTCCTCTGATTTTGTGGAATCAGATTCATCACCAGAACTATTACCTGAACCTTTCACAACCCATTTTTGATTTTTTACATTTTCTTTTCCTTTCAAAACACTCTTTTAACATTCTCCCTTTTCAAAGATTGAATTTTCAAAGCCTGTAAATGATTTGGTTGTAAGTTCAGTTTTCTCCACAACTTTCTCTTTCAATTTACCAGAGACTTCCTGTTTTGGTTTGAATATCTTCGGACAGTCCCTAGCAACATGACCAACAGTTTTACACTGAAAACATGTTCTCTTTTCAATCTTCTTTGGAACAACATTCTTCTTCAGTTCTTCTTGCTTCTTGGCAAGGAATTCTTGATTTGTCTGCTTTCTGAATGCTTGATCTTTCTCATCATCTAAAGATTTTCCTGAAACAAACACAGTTTTTGGTTTAGAAAATTTTTCATTTTTATAATTTTTCGATGGTACAAAACCTAATCCTTTCTTTTTGTAATTACGATTATGGTTTGGTTTCTTTTGGAAACTATAACCACAATTGTAACCCATTTTCTTGTTAATTCTTTGTTGATCTCTTGAAGTGTATTGTTTAGGTTTTCCATTAAGATTTAAATCTTTTATTTCAGAAATATTAATTTCTGTGATTTTGAAAACCTTTTGAATCATTTCAAATCTAACACTTCTTATTGGAAAAATCTCATCAGAATATAATTTGTCAGAATCTTTCAAAGTATATGCCACTTTGAATGATTCATCATTCAAATTAGATTTTGATATCCAAAACTCTTTATCGTAAACCCGTTTGTCCTTTTTGACTGTTGACTTTGACGTATCGGACTCAGACTTTGACTTGAATTTGGACTCCGGTTTTGACTCCTCACAATCATCTTTATCTAACACCTGATCGACCACACTTTTTATCAACTTTGACTCATGATCAGTGTCGGACGACGTGTACGTGACATCAATATTTTCTGGCAAGTTATCCGATGGCCCAGACTCCCATTGTAAGTTTATTGCCTTTTCGACTCTTTCGGAATTTGGATTTCGAGGTAAAAATCCATTTTCGACCGGGGGCGGACATCTAGTGTAAACCACACTTGGTTTCTTACCAGAACTTGTCACTTTATCTTCATCTTTTGTCACATATTTCTTTTCTTCAGACGTCTTCACATCTTCAAACGTCTTCAATTCTTCCACAATCGGATAAATCCTGTCAACAACAAAAGTAGAACATGAATAACTTTCTAATAACTTGTTGACTCTTTCAGTTTCTATCTTTTGTGTTGCCAACTTCAACTCCAGATCAACACATTTCTTTATGTGAAAGTTGACCTCATCAAGTTGTCTCAGGTACGCTTTCTTTAGCGTATTCATTGCCACAACTTGTTCACCGTTTGAATCAGTATACTTGTTTATTTCTCTGTTCATTGTATCATAGGATTCTTTCAATCTGTTTATGTTATGCAGCAACTCATTGTTTTGCTTGATTAAAGAATCACAGTTCATGCACTTTTCAGGAACTTTGACAGGTTCAGCATCAATTTTGACTTCAAATTCAGGAACCTCTTTGACTGTTCGGTTTGATTGTAAAAATTCAGCTCTTCTTTTTTTCTCAGCTTTAGCTTCAGCTTTTAATCTCTCTTCCTCTTCTTCCTCTTCTTCAAGCTTTCTTCTTCTTGCTTCAGCAGCTTCCATGACTTTTCTGCACCTTTCAGCACATTTCAAATCATAAGCATTTGCAATGAAAGCTTTAGCATTTGAAGTGTCTTTGGACATCTCTTTGGCCATAAATTCTTGATCTGGGCAAAAATTGTCCCAATTGAAACCTTCAGCTAACTTTTCATCATCTTGTTCTGCCAAACACACTTTGCTGTTTGTTGGAACATATTTATCCCAACTGAATCCACCATCTTTTCCCAGACAAGCTTTCTTTGAATCTTTAATCTCCATCATTCCATGTGCAGTTTGTGCCTGATGCAATGCTGGTGGTGTGATTTGATGATAAATCGCCTTTTTGTGATAATCGTTGTTTCCAAAAGGATTCTGGGCTCCAGTAGCTTCACGATTTTTGCACTCCCTCTTGAAATGCCCCTTTTCCCTGCAACGAAAACATGTAACTTTAGATTTATCAAAGCCTAAAGTTGAAACATGAGCATTAAGAAAATCATCTCGGCCTGTAATTTGTTTAAATTTTTCGGCTCTTCTCAACACACTGGCCATGCACCATTTAATATCCATCAATTCCATTTCCTCAGCATCGATTTGATCGTAATCCTCTTTCGTGAGCATTGGATTACCGATCTTTCCGGCCACAAAACTACTATAAGACTCTAGAACCATTCCCAACAAAGACATTTGATTTTTAGCTACTTCTTCAGAATAATCTTGATCACTTTCAAGATTTAATACAATATTGCATTGAAGTTTTCTTCCGTTCTTTGTTGTAGAAATGTTTGGATCGAATGATAAAAATCTTGTGCTGCTTGATTCTTGGGATGATTTCTTTTCAGAAGAATCTTTCACACTGTAAGCAGTTTCTATTTTCGGAGAAAAATTTGACTTTTCATTGACACCACCTTTGTAATACAAGCTGATATCTTGTTCTCCATCGTAATTCTTCATCATGGCAATCTTTCTCTGCTCCATCTCTTGAGCTTCCAGGTGTTTGATGAAATCTCCTAGTGTCATATTTTTATAATCTTTTCTGTTGGATCTCAGCATCATCAGAAATGTTCCCCAAGTTTCATGAGGTAGTGCATCTGCAAGTTTTTCAATCAATTCATCAGTATCTTTCTTAATTCCAAGTTTTTTCATATTTCTCACCAAGTTACAATATCTATCAATTATTTGCTTGGTATTTTCAGATCTCAAACCACGGAACAAATCAAATTCTTTCTTCATGAGAGACATTTTGTTTTTGAGCATATCATCACTTCCAACAAATTTTGCTTCCAATTCTGTCCAGATAGAATAAGCAGTTCCATCATGTTGAAGCAAAATCAAGATATCTTCTTTTATCGCTTGCTGAAGCAGACTCACCATCAGTTTCTCATCTCGATATTTCTTTTTATCTTCTGTACTCATTTCTCGAATCGTTTGCTGCACACCATTTGTTGTGGGTTTAACATAAGGTTCCTCAGTATGTTCCCATGCATCCAAATGATACGCCTCAACCCAATTTCCAAACCGTTCAGACCATCCATTGTAATCATCAATATCCATGAGTTTGGGTGGTTTCTGAGACGTCCCGGTTTCATTTTCATGCAAAGCATTCTGAGTGATTGTAACTGGACTAGCAAAAGCATTGTAGAACTCGTTCTCCATGTTTCGAATTTTCAAATGAGCTGTATCTCCTTGTAAAATACCTTACAACCAAACAAACAGAAACAACAATCAGTTTAAAAGATTTATCAATTAACAGAATAAGATTGGTACTCGAACTGGTGATTATTCTGTGACTGAAAGTTGACGAACTGTGCAGACAGCTATGACCTGGATTGAATTCAAATGACCTGACTCTCTTCGTACAAACTGAGTGTAATTTTAAACAAACTGATTTACAAAAACACGATCTGGACAACTGTACTTGCACGAACTGAGGTTATGTTAATCTATGTGACCTGATTTACTCCGAATGACCTGACAACTCATGCGACCTGAATTTCACAACCTTTTAAACAAAATGAATCACATGGGCTTTCAAAGGATAAACACCACAACTACATGGGCCGATCCAACTATTTAGTAAAACACACATGGGCCGGTGATTTTAGATAATAAAAGAGCTGAGTAGATGTAATCAGTTCACATGATGTACCAAACAATTTTAATATCCGACAACTTTAATTGATCAAATAAGCTGATTGGGCCACCACTTTATCAACTTGTAGAATCGAATAATATTGATTTATCACTTGTCATCAAAACGTGCAAACTGACACTACACACATGATCTCTTATCCTAACACACTGACAGCCTCTTTTTACGTATTAAACAAAACGAAGAACTTCACATGACCCGATGACATGCAGCTGACAACTTAGACCAATTCACATGCAATCTGAACTTCAATTTACGAGACCCGAAATGATACTATCACATGCACCGACACAAAACACGTTAATCCACGCAATATATGATGAATAATCACGTGAAATACTGATACTTTGAATCTGAATTCCTAAATGTCACTATGAGCGGACCTCAAATGTCACTAAGAGCGGACCACAACTGTCACTAAAAGCGGACCAGATGAGCGGATCAGATAAAATGACCAGATGAGCGGACCACAAAAGCGAACCAGCTGATGACACTAAAAGCGGATCTCAAATTTGTTCAAATGAGCGGACCAGAAGTTGTTCAAATGAGCGGATCAGATGATGATGTCATCTTTTCACGAGTTCGTAAAAGCGATACCTCAAAAATTCAAGGTTTTAGGTCGATTCAAGCTATGAAACTTTCAAGGATTGTTCTACTCTGGATTCCGAACACAATGAGATGATTTTCATTCCATATCGTCCACTAATTCAACGTAGATCTGAGTCTAAAGTTTCTGTTTGTGTGAACCAGATAAGTCTCAAACGAACTGATTTATTTTTGATAAAATTGATCAATTTTAGGTCGATTTTACCATGTATTATGTTAACCGATTGATTAAAGCACAATTTTAGGTGATATATGTCAAAATCAGACCATATTAATCGACGAATCTCGAAAATTTTTTAAAAAATGTGAAAGAATGGAGTAGAAACATAAATTATCCGTGAAAAACAAGCTGAATCGGTAGAACTCTTCCTCCTGAGCTCTGATACCAATTGTAGGATCGGTTTCGGATCCGAACGAGTCGGTTAGAAGAGTTTTTCACCAAAACAAGAGGCGGAAACAAATGTTTCGGCGTAATTCAGCGCGTATTCACCTATAACTGTTGTTTGTATTGATAACAAATGCGATTACAGACCTTACAACACTTCAGCAGCACTTCGTGGTTCACCGGAAGACAATCACCTACTGCTATTCCTGAGATCCGCTCATACCGACTATATATAGGAGATGTGGTTCGCTCGAATGACATGCCATAAGAGCGATCCTCACATTTGTACATAAAAGCGGACTAGACTATGACCTATGAGCGAACCAGACTCAAAGACAAATAAGCGGACTTCACATGACTTGTACATAAAAGCGAACCTAATCAAATAACATTCTGATTTCTTATTTGCATGCAAGTTCACGACATATTGTCATGTGATGATGTAATTATGTTGAATGATGTCATTGATGACATCACTTTGATGATGTCATCATGACATCATGCTTGATCAATCTTCGCAACGTACACGAGACTCGACATAAGACGTAGTTGACAGACGTAGTGCACCAACAGGTCTATATAGAGATATGTTGGCTACCTGGTTGGGGGTTAAGGGAATGGTTTAGTAAGGTTCTTGCCTTGTTCTGTGTATAGATCCTGCAAGGACCTAGGTCAATCTTACTAGGACCTCCTTCAATACCCACTTGTATTGGATGGCAGGGGTGCGAATAGCTTGATCCCCTCATATGTAAACTACTATTAATACATTAAACCGGCTACTTGGATTGTATCCCTGCTGACTCAAACCACTTAGCCGAGGGTAACGTCACCTTCAAAAGAGGGGCCTACCACTTTTCGCATTAATAACTTAATTAATTATCTTTCAATATTCCGACCCTTTGGGATTGTATCCTTGCTGACTCAAACCACTGGGTTGAGGGTAACGTCACCTTCAAAAGAGGGTCCTACTACTATAACTAAGATAATCTATTAAAAAGTCCGAAAGTGCAAAAATTATCAAAGGATACATTAAACGCGAGTCGGATCAAGTGATTCTTCTTGTCTATTTGTTTTTATTTTATTTTTATTTCTGCATTTTTATTTTCATGTTCAAAAAAATCTTTTCTCAAAAAAAAAAAATTAGATTGATTAGACGTTGAGGATAAACCGGTACTAAAAGCTCTTGTGTCCTTGGACGACCTCGGTATCTTACCAACGCTATACTACGCTCACGAAGGATGCACTTGCCCAAGTGTGTGTTTAGTGTTAGAAGAATATCGTGTTTTATAAATTTAAAACTTGATTAATGTGTAAAATGGGCTTAAAATATCAATAAAAACATATCACACCATACACACACCAGTATGTAACACCCAAAAGTGTGTTAAATGAAAATGAGTTCGAGTATACTCACAGTGTGTGTTTAGCAAGTAAACACAAGCTGGATTGGATTGAAGGGAGCGCGTTGAGTTAGCCTGTGCACGAAAACAGTAGCATAAGTCTCTGAGCAAAGTGTTGAGTGGTTTAAGTGTTCGACAAGTGATCCGAACGGATGGGTTTCCCTCCGAACGGATGGTCATCAGAGTGGATGGCCATTCGAATGAGATGTTATTGTTTGCGAAATTGTTAAAATTCGAAGTTTCGTTTGAACGTTTAAACATTGGAAAATTACAAGGGTCAGGTCATCCGATCGGATGGTCATCCGGACGGATGACCATTCGAGTGGGATGATCTGTAGTTGGAATTTTTATAAAATTTTCTAAGTAACAAGTTTTATCAGAGATGGTGTGATGACGTGTTAAACAACGGAATAATACCGAAACCAGTTCATTCGGCCGGATGGTCTCAACCCATTCGGACAAAGGTGATGTTCTTGATGAAGATTCATGTTCAACCCGTTAATCGGTCATCTCTCCGGTGGAAATCTGATCTCAAGCCGGCTCTTGACTAAGGACGAATCGAGAGTCTGATTGAGTCGAGATTCCATCAATATTATTGTAAAAACCGAAGAAAAGTTGGAACATATGAAAAAGTGTTGAAATCTTTCATGATTAAGTTGAAAAGTGTGAAAATCCTTTAGATCTGGAACAAATCTTGATTAAATGGTGCTCCACAATAGTTTGCATAAGCAACCGAGCGGAAACCACCTTCAAGAAGTCTAAATCAGATGATTTTCGAGAAAAAAGTTGAAGTGTTCGTGTGATTTTGATGAACAAGATGGTGTAGAAGTGATTAGAGATGAAGATTATCAAAGATTTGAGGAGAAAAGCTTACAAAATGGCCTTAAATCGTGATTGAAAGTGACTGAGAGCGTGTGAGCAGATGGAAGTGTCAAAGTTAGAGAATGGAGGCGTAGGGGTAGTATTTATACGGTGAGAGCGGGAGTTAAGTCGGTGCAAGTGGCAGTGTTCATGCGGATGGCCATCCGGACGGATGTCCCTTCGAACGGATGTCCATTCAGACTACCGTGCTGCGTTTGTTAGTTTTCCAACTTTGGTTGGTTTGTTAAGCGTTGCGTTTAATCGAGTTGCGAGAGCGTTTGAGCGTATAAGCGTTGCTTTGATAACTACATCACATTAAACAAATAGTCACACAAATAAACACACATAACACATAACATAAATAATCCGGGTTTCGAGTCTGCGTTGTGTTTGTGTTGAGATAGCATTTAGTCCAAACAAGTGATGTGAAATGCGATAAAATGCGTTTAAGTTGTAAGCGTTATAAAGTAGCATTTAAGTGTGATAACTGCTTTTTTAATAAGCGTTGTAATATGCGTTTGTAAATGCGTTGAAATTATTTTTGTCACTTTTCCAATTTTTATCATTTCTCATTACTTGTAGTAATTTTATATATGTCCATAAAAATGTAAGATTGTCCAATAAGTCCAAGTATTTGTCCAAGCCCATAATTTTGTAGGAAATATAATTATATTAGTATATATTTTGTATTTGTCCATGTATCGTTTTATAGGTAATTTTGTATACTTGTATAATTGAGTATTTCTTATGTATTTGTATGTGTGTTTTGGTAGTATACTCCTTTGGAGTATTTAGTGTATTTTTCAAGTTCCTATCATACACTAATACATATAATATACACTTAGCACATAATTTTGTGACCACTAAATATATATACATTTTCCCCTAAAAATATACATACTTAATATTGATTTTATACTTGAAGAAAACCTTATTTCTTAACTTGTAATTTTTGTATTAAAATTAGGAAACCTTTATAAATATTTTTAGGTGAATTTTTGGGTAATAAGTTTCACCAAAACTTATATTCTTCTAAGTCTCAAAACTTTATAAAAATTTTGACATAGCCTCCCCTAAAAATGGAGGTTTCCCATGTTTTCAAAACATGTGTTTATTTTCTTTTCATCATCAAGAATTCATTCTTCAACAATTTCACAAGTAACATACACTAAAACCATCATGATAAACCTTATGATGAACTTGATTTTTGTTAAAAATGTGTATTCTTTTAGATCTACACTTTACATATTTGAATCTTCCAAAAATAAGTGTTCTTGTTAAAATTTAACAAACTTTTATGAAACTCTATTTTACTAAATAAATCATCCATACGTTTTAGGGTTTTAAAAGTTAAAACCATGAGAAACATATTCTAAAACCATTTTCATACTCATTTTGAAGATCTTTTCATCAAGTTTCATCATGGATCTTTCAAGATCCATGCTTAAACTTGTTAGATCTAAGCTTCTAACAAGCTTACACGTGACGGATCTAACTAAAACACAAGATTCAACATTCACATCTTCATAACATACATCAAACAACTTCAAAACAACTTGTTTTCACTTAGATTATGTTAGATCTTCATGTTACCATCTTTTAAAGTTTATGTTCCTTCGCTCCTAGCTTCCATAGATCACATTCTTACACCTTTGTAACACCTTAGAATAGCTTGAAAGTGGCAAGAAAATGGTGGTGCTAGGAGAGGTGGTTGTGACCGAGAGTGAAGAAGAGAGGAAGGGAAAGATGGAGTGAAATTTTGAATGAAGGTTATGATAAAATGGACTTGTAGGTTAAGCTTATATTCCTCCAACAATCTATTAACCATTAGACTTCATGTCCCATATCTAGACATCATAAGTAATATTATAATGGGGGATGTTTGTGGGCCACTTTGGGGCCGGTTGGAAGCAAGGGGGGGGGGGGGTTAATTGTAACTTTTTGGAGGTTGTGGGTAGAAGATGTAAAATAGAAGGTTATATGTAAGGTTAAGTATGTTTAAGTGTTTTGATGATTTTTAAGGTGTTCTATCACCATAACTAGCTTTAAATCATAAAAACAATTCTTCTAGTCTATTTTTGGTGTTTTGGGTAGTGTCCGGTTAATCGTTCGGTTATCGGTTCGTTAAAGTGCTAAATTGTGAATTTTACAAGGTATGAAGTACCTTTTGTGACAGTTTTCATTCCCGACACTTTACAAGTTATTCTGGACATTTAGACCTTAATTCTCCATATTATTTTGGTGTTAAAATGTTGTTTTTGTTGAATTTCTGCAGAATTCTGCATTTAAAGTGCGTTTTGGGTACTTTTTAGTGCTTGTTTTAGCTTCCGAAAAGTGTTTATGTTAACCTTTGTTCACCCACTTAGGTTTCAATGTATTTTTGATGTTGGACCTACACCTAAGTCCTAAATCTATTGTTTGACTGCATTCTGAAGGTGTGTCAACACAGCTTGTCCAACCATGAGCTTACTAATCATTTCAACGCAACGCTTAAAGTATTGTATAATGTGACACTTAATATATGAGACATGCATGAATTCAATTGCATAACAAGTAAGCATGTAATGTTGACGTGTAAACATATAAATGCAGGAAATAAATAATTATTAAAATAGTACGAAAATTACCGGTTTTGTGCCAGTTGCCATATTTGTGGGGTGGGGGGTGGGTGGGGGGTTTAGGTTTTGGGGGTGGTGTAACACCCCGACCGCGTAGAAAAACAAATCGCGGTAGAAACGTCGGGGGGGGGGGGGTCACGTTACAGGAATTGTTTCAAACACATGGTATACAAGGTTTTGTTTTATTTAATTACTAATTTACATTGTCTTGAACATAAAACACAAATAAAATACAGCAGTTATCGTTAAGTTTTAAAGTAAACTAAGGTTTGAGTCCGTCCTAAGTGTAGCATGCTTTAGCAATCAAACATTAGCACATGAAACATATGTGAAAATAAAGTCAGCATGGAAATTCAGTGAGTATCATAGGTTTTGTGGTAAAGACTCATGACGTTGAGTGTTAAAAAAATGAAAATGTTTAAGCGATTTCAAGAGTAGCCATGAATCTTTGACAAAAAAGCGATTCTTTTATAAAAACATATGAAAAATCATTCGATTTAAAAGAACATAGTGAATGGTTAACTTAATAACCATTTGTGTCTTTGTAATAACCAATTAAATGTCTTGTCTTGTATAAACCAACAAAATGACTTGCCTTGTATAAACCAAATAAAATGAATTGTCTTGTATAAAACAAATGTCTTTGGTAAACAAGATGTCTTGTTTAAACTACAATGCTTTGTCTTGTGTAAAACAATTGCTTTTATTGTATAAAACAAACATGGATTGTTAGCGAATACATTCAAGCCTTATTGATTGTCAGACAAACCTTTATAAAAATAAAGGTTTATCAATAATGTCACTGAGTTTCTGTCATGTCCAGAGGTAACTTCCAAACAAATCTAGGAAGTGGGAATGGGGTTGTTAATCCTATGGTACCATAACATACTACCAGTCGGCATGATCAGTGTTAATGAATGTATCATTGTATATTCAACGCACCATCAAGTCTAGTACAATGTAAGCATGTTGTGTAATGTTTTGAAACAACGTATACTAGGTATTTAAACCATGTATAGTGTTTTGAAACCATGTACTATGTATACTAGGTATTTAAACCATGTATAATGTTTTGAAAACATGAAAATAGTAATAGACACATATAAATCACCCCATAACATTTGAAAAACGTAAAAAAGGGGAACTATGTACTCACTTGGACTGTGTATATGTCTTGTTCAATGATAAAGCAAAGCTCAATAGTTTAATTGTTTCCTAATATGCCGGGTAACTAAGGTTAGTGCATAATGAGACTTTAAATGAAAGAATTGGAAAGAATGAGGTTTATAAACCAAACGAGTGATGGGTCTCGTATAATATGGTTTGTTAAACCTTACATTCTGATTATAAAGCTACTAGAAGTGTTTTGACCCGTTACGACTTGTTAAAGTGGTTTACGCCACTTTACAGGGTCGTAAGTGTAACTATGTGTTCGGAGGGTTAAATAAGTCTTATGACGAGTCTAATGAGTCAAAACAAGTTTACATATGTTGTATGATCAGTTTAGATGTCAAAACAATAATATTATATGTTTAAAACTATTTTATGCGCCAAAAGGGCATTTTCGGCATTTTAAAAGAATAAATAATTGACTCGTCATTTGACTAACCAAACGATATGACCATAAGGTATAACCTCAGAGGGTTTTCCCTATATTAATATGGTCATATAAATGGGCTTGTTCGGATCCTAAAGTTGACCAAACTGGTCAGATTTGAAAGTCAAAGCGGTAGTCAAACCACTCGACTTTCAATTAAGGAAAAAGCGCTAAACTAGAAATGACGAGTTAGACATGTTGGAACATGTCTAATAATTTATGTTTTAATACCCGAAAACACTTTCGTCGTAAAATGCATTTTAATGCACTTTTGACTTTTATTTCGTAAAAGTTTGACTCGTCATTTCACCTACTAAACGTGGTAATCAGAAGGTGCAATTGCAAAGGATTAATACCTTTGTGATTACCATCACGTTGCAAAGTTCAATTTGAACTTTGACTTGACCAAAATGGTTAGAACCGAAAGTCAAACAAAAGTGAATTTGTTTGACTTTTGGCTCTTAAATAGCCAAAATAATGAAAAGAACTAGAGAGAGAACTTACTTGTGTTGAAGAACACTTTTAGAACTCAGTAGGAGGCTTCCAATTTGCTGGAAACAAGCTCCAAGGAGATGGGTGTAAGAAATTGAAATGAGCAAGTTGGAAATAGGCAGTATCATGGCTATTTATAGTGATCAAAGGATCACCAAATCAAGCCAAGTATCCCATGAGGTGTTATGGACTATAAGTGTCATCACACATGTCCAAAAGAGGTGAATTGGTGGAAAATCACGAGCTTGGAGGCCAAGTAATGAGCAGGCTGCTGTCAGGTAGTTACTGACTGCCTGCTCTTAGCTTACGGACCGTACGGACTATGGTCTTACGGCCCGTAAGGCTTTCTGCAGACAAAAGTTTTCACATTTTGGCCCCTGAACCTGTATTATCACTTGTTTTCCATTTTCACCCCTTTTAACCTAATATTTAGGTTATATAAAGGTGTTAAGATATGTGTAACTTGGATTTTGTTACAGAAAAGTTATGAATATCATTTTATTTGATCATTCGATTACGTATTTCGTAAATAAAATATAAGATTTTATTGGATACGAAAATGATCGGAATTGTACAATGATTGAAAATTTGCAAATGTCACAGTCTCCCCTACTTTAAGAAATTTCGTGATTAAATTTTAATTAGAGGAAACTTGTGAGAAAAGATGTGTGTATTTCGGTTTCATTTGATCCTCTCGTTCCCAGGTAAACTCGGGGCCACGTTTGGATTCCCAGCAAACTTTAACAATCGGTATTCGTCTATGCTTGAATTTCTTGACTTCATGGTCCAATATCTCCACAGGTTTCTCGATAAAGTGCATAGTGTCATCAATGCGAATTTCATCAAGAGGGATGTGAAGGTTTTCATCAGCTAAACACTTTTTCAAGTTGGACACATGGAAAGTTGGGTGAACGTTCCCAAGTTCAGGACGTAGATAAAGTTTGTACGCCACCATTCCGATCCTTTCAATTATCTTAAAAGGTCCTACATATCGAGGTGCAAGTTTACCTTTCTTTCCAAATCTAACCACACCTTTCCAATGGGATACCTTGAGAAGGACGTGATCACCAATTTGGAATTCCAAGGGCTTGCGTCGTTTGTCAGCATAACTCTTTTGATGAATCCTAGTTGTCAAAAGGTTATGGTGAATTTTCTTGACTTTATTTGTTATTTCTAAAATGAGCTCAGGTCCGGTGAGTTGAGCTTCACCAACCTCATTCCAACAGACAGGCGAACAACATTTTCGACCGTACAAGGCTTCAAAAGGAGCCATGTTAATGCTAGAGTGATAACTGTTGTTGTAGGAGAATTTGATCAAAGGCAGATGCGAATCCCAACTACCACCAAAGTTGATCACACAAGCTCTAAGCATATCCTCAAGTGTTTGGATTGTCTTTTCGGTCTTCCAAAAATGAGATGAGAAACGAGCATCATGATCTGATATGATGTTCAAAGGAACATCATGACGAGATACAATCTCATCGACATAGATCTTAGCAAGTTTTTCAGTAGATAAATCCTCACGAATTGGAAAAAAGTGTGCTGATTTAGTTAGACGGTCAATGACTACCAAAATGGCATCATGACCTCTGGAAGTACGCGGTAATTTTGTGATGAGATCCATAGCAATGTTCTCCCACTTTGATACCAGAATTTTTGGTTGTTCAAGCAAACCAGAAGGACGTTGATGTTCTGCCTTGACTTTAAGACAAGTAAGGCATTCGGACACATACAAGGCTTTGTCCTTCTTCATACCTGGCCACCAATACTGGGTACGAAGATCCATGTACATTTTGTATGCACCTGGATGAATAGAATAACGAGTCTTATGAGCTTCGTTCATCAATAGTGCACGAAGGTTGTCTTGGTTTGGAACCCACAAACGGTTCATGAAATAGAGTAACCCATTATTTTTAGTTTCAAGCTGAAGCTCGAGACTATGTGGCAATTCATTACACATTTTTCCTTGGGTTATACAAGTATGTTGGGCTTTGAAAATGCGGGTTTGGACATCAGATCAAACTCGAACACAATAAAGCTTGACACGTTCGTTACGACTAAGTGCATCAGCTACGACATTCGCCTTACCAGAATGATAGCGAATCTCGCAGTCGTAGTCGTTTAGAAGTTCGACCCAACGTCGTTGCCTCATGTTGAATATGTGTTGGAGACTTTTGTGGTCAGTGAAAACCACACATTTTGTACCATAGAGGCACTGTCTCCAAATTTTAAGAGCAAAAACAACAGCACCTAACTCAAGATCATGAGTTGTGTGGTTCTTTTCATGGATTTTAAATTGTCTTGATGCATAGGCTATGACTTTGTCTCTTTTCATGAGAACACAACCAAGGCCTAGATTCGAAGCATCACAATATACAACGAAATCGTCGTTGCCATCGGGTAAGACAAAATAGGATCATCACAAAGCTTCTGTTTTAATGTTTGGAAACCTTCTTTTTGTTTAGGTCCCCATTCAAAATATTTATTCTTTTGAGTCAAAGCAGTGAGGGGAACCACAATCTTGGAGAATTTTGAAATGAAATGGCGGTAATAGCCGACGAGACTAAGAAAAGAACGAACTTCGGTAGGAGTAGTAGGTGTACTCCAATCCTTAATCGCACTGATTTTGGCGGGATCTACATGCATACCTTGTTCGTTGACAATATGGCCCAAGAATTGAACTTCCTTAAGCCAAAATTCACACTTGGATAATTTGGCATATAGTTGTTCTTTCTTTAGGAGTTCTATTGTTAGACGGAGGTGATGTTAGTGCTCAGCTTGAGATTTTGAATAAATTAAGATGTTATTGATTAAAACAATGATGAACTTGTCTAAATAAGGTTTACAAGCCCTATTCATTAAGCCATGAAAATGGCAGGAGCATTTGTCAAACAAAAGGAATGACAGTGAACTCGTAATGGCAGTATCGAATGCGAAAAGCAGTTTTGGGAATATACTCTTCGAGTCCACGAAGTTGATGATACCCATAACAGAGATCAATCTTTGAAAAACAAGTGGCACCGTGTAGTTGATCAAAAAGATCATCAATGCGAGGTTGGGGATATTGATTTTTAATCGTGAGTTTGTTGAGCTCATGATAATCTATGTACATGCAAAAGGATCCATCCTTCTTCTTCTTCTTCAAAAAAACAGCACCGGAACACCCTAGGGGGAGAAATTTGGATGGATAAATCCTTTGTCCGAAAGTTCTTGGAGTTGTTTTGATAATTCTTGCATCTCAGACGGTGCAAGACGGTAAGGGGATTTGGCAATTGGGTTGGCACTAGGTACAAGGTCTATGCGAAACTCCATTTGGCGTACCGGGGGTAAGCCAGTTTGTTATTCTGGAAACACATCGGGAAAATCTCGAACAATGGGGATGTCTTGAATACCCTTACTCTTTCCTTTCTTCTCTACGATATGTGCCAAAAGACCACATAATTCTTTCATAGGAATTTTTGGGCTTGGGTACAGGTCATGAGTTTAATGTTACTAGATGGTTTCTCTCCACGAACCTCTAAGATTTCACTAGAAGAAAGAGGCACATGAACGATCTTATCAAAACAGATCACTTCAGCATGGTGTTTGGTTAACCAATCCATTCCTACTATGACGTCAAAACTTCCAAGTTGCATTGGTGTGAGGTTAATGGGAAAAAGATAGTTATTGAGGTTTAATTGGCAACTACGAATGATAGAATCAAGTACAAGAGGTTCACCACTAGCTATCTTTACTATTAAAGGTTTCACTAGTTTAGTTCGAGGTGTTGAAAGATAAGGCTCAAAATCTAAGGATACAAAACTCCTATCAGCACCCCGAATAAAAAAGAATAGAACCTGGCTGATTATTCACAAGAAACGTGCCGTTAACCATGTCAATATCAGCATAAGCCTCATTAGCATTTATGTTAAATTCTCATCCACGGGTTGGATTGGCATTAACTACCTTTGGACAATTATTCCGGTAGTGAGTAAGATCACCATAATTGTAGCAGGATCTAGGTGGGTAATGAGGGCGGTTAGGCATTGCTTGTGGTTGAAGAAGATTTGGAACTACTTGGTTTGGGGTAGGAGAAGTAAGACAGGTGTTGGCCAAATGACCAAACCGTCCACAATTGGTACAATGGTGACATGGTAAATGGTGTTGGTGATGACAGTTGCATTTGTTGCACAAAGGTGTGGTGCCGGCATACGGTTTCTTTGTAGGAGGTTGGTTGGTTGGGAGTAACTTGGTTGATTGGGGTAACGACAACGAGATTCATTGAGGCCTTACGCTTCCTTGTTTTCTTGGAGGGTTTAGTCTTGGTTTCCTTCGGTTTCCCTTGAGTAGTCTTGACAGATGGTTTCTTATCGCCTTTGCGAAAAGTCTCCCCTTTTTAACTTGAGAGTCAGTTAGGGTAGCGACTACCTCAATAGCCTCTCTAACGGTAGATGGCTTGCTACCAGTGACTATATCCTGAACTGGGTCAGGGAGGCCATCAATGTACTTCTCAATTGCCTTATCCAAAGGCGTGACCATGGTGGTACATAGCAGACTCAACTCCTCGTACCGATCTGTGCAGGCACGATGCTCTCCACTATCTTGTTTAAGATCATGGATATCATTCTTGAGCGCCCTTTGCTCATTACATGGGTAGAACTCTTTCATCATAAGAGCCCTAAGCTCTTCCCACGTTTGTGCCATTGCTACGCCAGCACCTCTGCCTCTCATAACTCCGTTCCACCACATGAGTGCTCTCTTTTGGAAAACACTCGAAGCGAACTCTACCTTGCGTTCATTAGGACACTGAACATGGTGGAAGGTGCACTCAATGTATAACAACCCTCGAAAAAAGCCCTAAATACACCTCGTATACGAGAACTAGACCCGTATACCCTTAGTTTTTATAAAAATCAAATAAAATAAACATTTTAAGTTGCTCGCGGGTCGCGACAGGGTTTCCCCTGTGACTCGCGGGGCGCGGCCCACTATACTTGCCGGACACACAAATGTGACACGTGTCACATATCGTGTCGAACCTACAGTGGTGATCTGCCACACCTAGCCATAGCTAGGTATTCCTCGCGGGGCGCTAGAGAACCAAGCTAGTGGGTCGTGGGGCGCGAGAGACCCCTGATTCAGCCTATAAATTGAGCTTCAGACTGCCTTTAATTCTCGTTCATTTCTTCTTTCTCTCTCAATCTCGATTATAGCAAAGTAATAGCTCGATATTATACCCCTAAAACACGAAGCTCTGCAACCCCGATCACTAATTCGTTACCTCTAAAACGCATGTCGAGGCTCTGCTTGACTCAGTTCGTTGGGGTTCTGTCTCGTGTTGTATGGCTAATGTGATTTGGGTTATCTTACTAACACGTGTGCATTGTGTATTTTTAATAGAAAATAATTAGGAAAAGCAACAGGAAGCTATAAAAATAAATAAGTCTACAAGGTGAGTTCATTTCTCTTTTTCTCACCGTTTGTGAGTCATTCTCTTTTTCTACCAAACTGTGTTACAAAATCTCAAATATTTTCCAGTATACTTACAGTGATTGAGTCTTTGTATTCTACAATTGCTGCCAGTATATGGGGTTTTGTATACACTACTAGTCAAGCGTTACTATTGGACAATGGGTTAGCCAATAGTAATATGACCATAGTCATGGAACTGCCAACATGATAAATACTGAATGAGTAATGTGTGACAACTGGCCCAAACCGGTAATTTCCGTACACATTAATTATTGCTTAATGACTGCAATTATGAGTTTAATTGTCAGCAATGTCTGAACACATGATTAAACAAGTGAATTCATGCACGTTGTATACTACAAAATATTGCTTTATGCATAAACGAGAGCGTTGCGTCAGAATAATAGTAAACTCACCGGTAAGACACACTGTGTCGACTGAACTGCAGAAAGCAGTCAGACATAAGAATTGAGGCCTAGGTGTAGGTCCGACAACAAGAATGCATTAAAACCCAAGAGTACATACAAGGGTTAATATATATGCAATACGAAAGCAAAATTAAGCACTAAAAAGCACCCGAAACGCACTTTAAGTGCAGAATTTATACAAATCAGCAATAATTCAGCATTTAGACATATAAATATTATGCAGAAATGTCGTTTTATTATCCAGAATATTTCCCTAAGTGTTGGGAATTGAAAGAGTACAAGAAGGGTACTTAAAAGACACTAAAAAGTGTAATTTAGCACTTTAACGAATCGGTATGTAACCGAACAACCGGAGATTACCCGGAACATAAAAATAATGTCAATGACATTGTTTATACTTTTCTGAGCTAGTTAGGGTCCCCGAACACCCTAACACCCTTTATATTACACTACACACTAGTAACCGGGTTTAATCCCTAAACTAACTGATTGGTTAAGAATTACACTTTACCCCCCCCCCCCCCTATGTGTGGTGGACGGTCAAGGAGGCCCCACAAAGATCCACACTTGATCACATTTGATCTACTTAAATCTCCTAAGATTGTGATCAAGATTTGTAGTGTACTTTGGGAACATAAAACCTATTGGTTAATACTCTTAATCTTTGTCTATAAGTTAACAATATTCACCCATGAACACCCACACTTATCAACACACTCCAAACTCTCTCTCTTGCTCTCTCAAGCTCACGGCCAAACACCCCAAATCCATCCATCATACTTTTGATCTTGATCTTCATATTTCAAGCATCTACAAGTGTTAAGGGTCGCGTATTAGGAAGCTTGGTGCCAACGGAACGCGAAGGACCTCTTTCTCTAGCTTTTATCCACCTCTTTTGCGCTTAGATTCTTCCCTAGCCTCGAGCTAGAGGTATAACACTTAAAACTCATATTTGAACTTATCTAAAGTGGTTAAAAGGATTTGTGTTGGTTAAATCTCGTTAAAATGCGAAAAGATGCACAAAAGTCTACTAAAAGCATGAAAAATGATGGTTAATAGCACATAAGTTGTGTAAAAGTTGTAGTATTTGAAATATATGGTTATTTAGACCCGATCTATGATGTGGTAGCTCGGATCATCGTTTAACCCGGTTTGGTAAGATCATGGATCTTAACATAAAGCTATTTTAGAAGTAACAAGGGTTAAAAGGTGAAACCCTACCACACATGAACCATGAACTTGTGTAAAAATGTTTTAACTTGTACAAAAGTGTTTAAAACTAGTAGATCTACGTATCTACAAGCGGTATTTTCAAAGGACCAAGTGTCCAAGAAATCACATGTTCTAAACCGGATCTTACACAAACAAAAGTGGTTTTTGTGAACAAATAAGTGTGTGGATACTTGTGTAACAAAAGTGTTAACGAAGAAATAGTTTTCGTAAAAACCGACTAGAAGTTGTAAAACTTTATATTCTTTAAAAATAAAGTTTTTTTAAGAAGTTAAACTTATTTTTAAAGATAACAAGACTTACTAAATGTGCTAGTAAGTTACTACAAATTTTTGTAAATATTCAAGTTCATGAAATTAGTGATTATTGTTGACGGATATTGTTGATAAATTGTTGTTGATGATTATTGATGATTGTTGACAATTCAAAAGAAAATAAACACATGTTTTGAAAACATGGGAAACGTCCATTTTTAGGGGAAACTCTGTCAAAATTTTTATAAATTTTGACACTTAGAAAAATATAAGTTTTTGAGAAACTTATTCCCTAAAAATGTGTTTAAAAGTATTACTAAGGTTTCCCTAATTTTTGATGATAAGAAATGGTGATTTCTTGAGGAATGAAAATGGATATTATGTATATATATTTTTGAGAGAAAAATATATATTATTTTATCACCAAATTTTGTGCTAAGTGTATATAGTATGTGTTATACGTGCTAGTGTATTAAGACTTAAAAATACACTGATTACTCATGAGGAGTAGAAATATAAAAATACACATACAACATACAAGATACATAATTCGGGTGCTAAGTGCAAAACACAAAAGACTTATAATTATTTTTGAGAAAATAATATAAGTAAGATACGTAGTTAAAAATATAGAGTATTTTTAACACAAGAAAATATACACAAAAGAGAGTGACTGCACTTGTGCGACGCAAGTCTAGTGACTAACGTTAAGAAAACGCGTATAGGTTACGACGTTAATTAAGCAAATCCGGTGGAGTTTACGACGCTAGGAACGCAAAGTTGTGAGTTCATGCTCCCCCTTTTCTCTTTAACTGTTTTCAGTTTTTATAACTTCGGGGGTGAAATACATGTACAAATGTACAAAAATTTATAATTGGTATGATATAAATACAAGAAGTACACTTGGTGAGAACGAGAACCAAGTGTGACGAAATATAAGAATATGAGAAGCGCATTTGGTGAGGCGAGAACCAAGTATAAGGCGCTATGAGAAATGATAACAAGAAACACGCTTGGTAAGGACGAGAACCAAGTAGGATGCGTTATGAGAAATAGTTTCACGAATAGGGTACAGAAGCACCATTAATCAACGTATACATTCAGACCGCAGAACAAAAGGTTAGATCTAACGGGTGCCTGGCAGCCACACTCCCGGTCAGGGCGAGAACCGAGGAAGTGCTTTTGTGTCTCAGAATATACCAATTAAATGCCTTAGGTTTGGTGACTTCCTATGACGTGCCACAGGTTAATGGCTTTGCAACCCATTAACAATCTGATAATTACAGAAATACTGTATTTACATAAAATTCATACCATACAAAATTGATATATAACTTGAAGTACGTGGGGTACTCAAGAAGATTGATATATAACTTGAAGTACGTGGGGGTACTCAAGAAGATTGATATATAACTTGAAGTACGTGGGGTACTCAAGAAGATTGATATATAACTTGAAGTACGTGGGGTACTCAAGAAAAGATTGAATTATAAATGGGTACGTGGTGTACACATGAAACTGGATTTATATATGAAAACTTGATTTACTCACAAACAATGTTTTCATACAAAGTATACAAACATGAAATACAAAACTGCATGAATTCACACCAACTTTATGTTGACGTTTTTCCAAAAACTCACATGTATTTCAGGTAACTAGGATGGATGTGCGCGTGGTCTAGCTTATGCTCGTGGATGTCGCTTGTGTTTAACTTTGAATAAAGTTGTAAACTTTTAAGACAATGTTTTATGCGACTTAGCGATATAAACGCTAACGTATGTTTTCAAATTATGGTATTTGAATGTTATTTTACGAGCATGTAGCATGTTTACTCTTCGTATGCAATGAGAACCTTTCATGATCACACCTCGTGCTTCCGCCGTAGAAAGGGGTGTGACAGATTGGTATCAGAGCTGCGATTGTAGTGAACCAGGACTCTTTCTCGAGTCTAGTCTACAATCTCTAGGATCCATTCACGAAAACAATTTTCAAAAAGTTTTCATTGCATAAAACGTCCCGCGACATCCACTACCTGAAACTGACTACATGAGTCTAGAAAAGACACTACGAGACTTAGAGTGCACTTGAGTAGCACTTGTCATTGACTAGAAATTACTTGCAATTATGTGTGATAATTGCATGTACTAGAAGTAGAATGTCACAAGTATATGTGACTTTACCTGAAAGCAATGGCCCATCTGAAGGAAGAAATACGAGGATGAAACGAACTGTGCGGACTGTGCAAGGAGTTACGTAATTATGGATGCATACATAATTATGGAATTTAGTGCACAAAAATCACAGCAAGTCTTGTCACGTATAGATTCCCTCAGTGCAAGCCTACTAAGTACTCTGCTAGAGTAATAATTGTTTGATGTCACTTGTGTGGTATATATACCTATGAATATATATGATACTACAGTCTAGTGTGACGATATCAAACAAACGCCTAACCCTGCTGTGTTATGTTCTGTCAGAACATGGCACCCAGGAAAGCTGTGAATGCTCGCAATGACGATCAACCTCCTCCTCCCCCACTGCCAAGAACTGCTGATGAGCTGAACGCTCTACTGGAGGAAAGGATCTCCGCTGCTATCGCCCAGTACGAGGCGAACCGAACTCAAGACAGTGGAGGGCCAAGCAACGCTAGGCGTAATGGGAATGGAGATTCGTCTGGAGGCAATGCAACTCAAGGTAACCTTAATGCACTGTGCTAAGCATGAGGAAATTTATGAACGGTCCTTGTTTCATTATTTCTTCGATTGCTCACATGTGAATTGGTTGAATCGATTCCAGGCTGCACTTTCAAGCAGTTCCTCGACTGCAAGCCGATGAACTATGATGGCACAGGAGGTGCAGTAGCTTTTGTGCGCTGGACGGAGAAGACTGAAGCTACTTTCCGCATGAGCAAGTGTACCGCGGATCAACAAGTCACTTTTGCTACTGGGTTATTCGTCGATGAAGCTCTGACTTGGTGGAACCTGCAAGCCCAAACTTTGGGTGATGACGCCGCTTATGGCCTCACTTGGGAGGAACTGAAGGAAAGAATGAGAGAGAAGTACTGCTCTCGTGCTGAACTCCAAAGGTTGGAGACGGAGTTCTGGCACTTGACCATGGAAGGTGCTGACATCAATGGATATACTCGAAGGTTCCATGATCTGTCCAGAGTGCTTCCCTACATGGTGACTCCTGAATTTAAGCGCGTGGAACGCTACATTTGGGGGCTGGCCTCAGAGTTTCGTGGCATGGTGACGTCGGCCAAACCACAAACAATCACCGAGGCTGTAACTCTGGCTGTCAGCCTTACTGAAGATTGTGTTCGAATGAAGAAGCTATCACTGAACCCAACAGAAAAGACCGAGACACATGCTGAGTCGTCCGGTGACAAAAAGAGAAAGCATACAAGTTTGAACCAAGCTACTCGCAACAACAAGGGTTTCAACAATAAGCGCGACACTAATCCGCCTCAGGAGACGAAAGCCCATGCAACCAAAGCATACCAAGGCTCCATGCCTAGATGCCAAAAATGTAAGTATCATCATGATGGAGCTTGTCGCATTCCAAGGTGCGACAAATGTGGTAAATTGGGTCATCAAACAGAAGACTGTTGGGGAAAAGGAAAGAACCGAAATGGGAACGGTGCTGGTAACAAGAATGGTAACGGGAAAGGGCAAGGATGCTTCAAGTGTGGAAGCAATGATCATTTCATGAAGAACTGCCCAGAGAGAAACAACGCTCCGGCTCGAGCATTTGTGATTGGAGCAAGAGACGCACGCGAGGACCCTAACGTGGTCACCGGTACGTTTCTCATTAACAATCACTTTGCATCCATATTATTCGACACTGGCGCCGATTATAGCTTCATGTCTGTGGAATTTAAACGCATACTCGGAATAGAATCTAGTAGATTAGAAATTCCTTATTCCATAGAACTAGCCAATGGTAAACTTGTTGAATCGGGCGAAGTTGTTAGAGGCTGCACACTAGAACTTGGTGAACGAAGATTTAGCATCGACCTCTTACCTATTCAATTAGGTAACTTCGATGTAGTGGTCGGAATGGACTGGTTGTCCAAGAACAAAGCTGAAGTTATTTGTCATGAGAAAATCATTCGCATCCCTTTAGCGAATGGTGAAACTCTCATCGTGCATGGAGAAAGATGAAACGCGCCTCTACGAATCATCAGTTGTATGAAGGCACAGAAGTGCCTAAGGAAAGGATGTGTTGCTTTCCTAGCACACGTTATAGACAAGAAGGCTGAGGAGCCGAAACTCGAAGACATTCCTGTGGTGAAGGAATTTCCTGATGTATTCCCTGAAGATCTGCCAGGATTACCTCCGCAACGACAAGTCGAATTCCGTATAGACTTGGTTCCAGGAGCTGCTCCTGTAGCCAAGGCACCCTATCGACTTGCGCCATCCGAGATGCAAGAATTATCTACACAACTTCAGGAGTTGTTGGATAAAGGATTCATAAGGCCAAGCTTCTCACCCTAGGGAGCTCCAGTATTATTCGTGAAGAAGAAGGATGGATCACTGCGGATGTGTATCGATTACAGGGAACTGAACAAGCTCACAATCAAGAATCGGTATCCGCTACCGAGGATTGATGACTTGTTTGATCAACTGCAAGGATCAAGCTACTATTCCAAGATCGACCTTCGATCTGGATACCATCAGCTGAGAATCCAAGATGAAAGCGTGCCAAAGACTGCATTCAGAACGCGCTATGGGCACTACGAATTTCTTGTGATGCCATTTGGGCTGACGAATGCACCAGCGGTCTTTATGGACCTAATGAACCGCGTATGCAAACCATATCTCGATAAATTCGTGATAGTATTTATCGATGATATCCTGATTTACTCGCGAACGAAAGAAGAGCACGAGCAACATCTCAGAACCATCTTGGAGCTACTGAAGAAAGAGAAGCTTTATGCAAAATTCTCGAAGTGCGAATTCTGGATTCGCGAAGTACAATTTCTTGGTCACGTGGTGAATGAAAAGGGCATTCATGTAGACCCGTCCAAGATTGAAGCAATAAAGAATTGGGAAGCTCCCAAGACCCCGACCGAAGTCCGTCAATTTTTGGGCTTAGCGGGCTATTATCGGCGATTCATCGAGAATTTCTCAAAGATGGCTCAACCGCTAACGACCCTTACGCAGAAAGACAAGAAGTACGACTGGGGTGTTAAACAAGAAGAAGCCTTTCAGCTACTTAAGAACAAGCTCTGCGATGCACCGATACTATCGTTACCCGAAGGCACTGAAGACTTCGTGGTATACTGCGACGCCTCACGACAAGGCTTGGGTTGCGTGCTCATGCAACGCCAAAAAGTCATCACTTATGCTTCAAGACAACTGAAGGTTCACGAGAGAAATTATACCACTCACGACTTGGAGCTGGGTGCAGTGGTATTCGCCTTGAAGATTTGGCGACATTATTTATATGGTACTCGATGTACAATCTTCACAGATCACAAAACCTTACAACACATATTTGATCAGAAGGAATTGAATATGCGCCAGCGACGTTGGGTCGAGCTGCTGAATGATTATGACTGTGAGATTAAGTACCATCATGGAAAGGCAAACGTTGTAGCAGACGCGTTGAGCCGAAAAGAAAGGGTTAAAACCCTAAGGGTTCGAGCATTGGAAATGACGATTCGAACGAACCTCACTGCTCGCATTCGAGGTGCACAACAAGAAGCTCTTAGAGAAGAGAACTGTAAAGCTGAATACCTACGGGGTATGCTAAAATACATGGTGCCAAACGAAGAGGGAACCTTATACTTCAAAAAGCGTATTTGGGTTCCACTCTATGGTGGCATACGAGAAGTCATCCTTAATGAAGCCCACAAATCGAGATATTCGATCCATCCAGGATCGGACAAAATGTATCAAGATTTGAAAGAATACTATTGGTGGCCGAGACTCAAAAGCGACGTTGCTGTCTATGTTGGAAAATGCCTAACCTGTGCTAAGGTTAAGGCGGAATATCAGAAACCGTCCGGCCTACTACAACAACCAGAGATTCCCGTGTGGAAGTGGGAACAAATCTCGATGGACTTCATAACGAAATTACCCAGGACCCCGAGAGGGCACGATATGATATGGGTAATAGTTGATCGATTGACGAAGTCTGCGCACTTCCTACCGATCCGAGAAAAAGACAGCACTGGAAAGCTTGCTGAAATATACTTAAGAGAAATTGTGGCACGTCATGGAGTGCCAATCTCAATCATTTCAGACAGAGATGGACGCTTTGTCTCAAGAATCTGGCAATCATTTCAGGAAGCCTTTGGATCTCAGTTAGATCTAAGCACGGCATTCCATCCACAAACAGACGGCCAGAGCGAACGGACTATACAAACGTTAGAAGATATGCTTCGCGCATGTGTCATGGACCTAGGCGGCAGCTGGGATACTCATCTACCTCTAGTTGAGTTTTCCTACAATAACAGTTATCATACGAGCATAAAAGCCGCGCCGTTCGAAGCTCTGTATGGCCGCAAATGCCGATCGCCCTTATGTTGGGCAGATGCCGGAGATAAACGTATGGTTGGTCCTGAACTTGTACAAGAGACAACCGATAAGATTGCGCAGATCCGAGAGCGCATTAGGGCGGCTCGAGAGCGACAAAAGAGCTACGCGGATCCAAATAGAAAATCGGTAGATTTCAAGGTGGGAGACAAAGTGTTGTTAAAAGTCTCACCATGGAAGGGCGTAGTCAGGTTTGGAAAGCGTGGAAAGTTGAATCCACGATATATCGGACCATTCAGAATATTGAAAAGGATTGGTACCGTGGCATACAAGTTGGAGTTACCGGAAGAACTTAATGGAGTACATGATACGTTTCATGTATCCAACCTGAAGAAGAGTCCAACGCAAGAAAACGTGACCATCCCGATGGATGAAGTACATATTGATGAAGCCCTCCGATTTACAGAACAACCCGTTGAGGTTACTGACTGGAAAGTCAACAAGACCAGGAGGAGCAGTGTGAAGCTTGTCAAAGTACGTTGGAGCTCTAAGCACGGACCCGAGTACACATGGGAACGTGAAGACCAGTTCAAGAAAAAGTATCCCCACCTATTCAAGAAGACTCCAGCGAGAGTTAGTTCAGTCTGAATTTCGGGACGAAATTCTTTTAACGGGGGGAGACTGTGACAACTGGCCCAAACCGGTAATTTCCGTACACATTAATTATTGCTTAATGACTGCAATTATGAGTTTAATTGTCAGCAATGTCTGAACACATGATTAAACAAGTGAATTCATGCACGTTGTATACTACAAAATATTGCTTTATGCATAAACGAGAGCGTTGCGTCAGAATAATAGTAAACTCACCGGTAAGACACACTGTGTCGACTGAACTGCAGAAAGCAGTCAGACATAAGAATTGAGGCCTAGGTGTAGGTCCGACAACAAGAATGCATTAAAACCCAAGAGTACATACAAGGGTTAATATATATGCAATACGAAAGCAAAATTAAGCACTAAAAAGCACCCGAAACGCACTTTAAGTGCAGAATTTATACAAATCAGCAATAATTCAGCATTTAGACATATAAATATTATGCAAAAATGTCGTTTTATTATCCAGAATATTTTCCTAAGTGTTGGGAATTGAAAGAGTACAAGAAGGGTACTTAAAAGACACTAAAAAGTGTAATTTAGCACTTTAACGAATCGGTATGTAACCGAACAACCGGAGATTACCCGGAACATAAAAATAATGTCAATGACATTGTTTATACTTTTCTGAGCTAGTTAGGGTCCCCGAACACCCTAACACCTGTAACACCTGTGCCTCCACGGCCATCAAACAAATACCAAACCAATGAAATATTATATTTCATACTTGGGATTTGTAAAAATATGTGTATCATTTGCACATATCAATTCTTGTTCAATTTCAAACTCTAAATCGCTTTCTGGAAGGTTATACGCGCACCGATGCGTAAATATAACCAGTTTAATGCAACAAACACTCCGGAATAGTGACATTGGCTTAACATACCTTAAATAACCTTTACATAACTTAGAAATAAGTTTTGAAGGCTTTGGTATGGCAAAATCAAGTTTAATCGCTTACAGGGACTAAAGTTGACAAACTGCGAAAGTATGCCAATTTGAACTGTAACAGACCTTCCGGAACATGACCATAAGTTAAACATGCCATAAATATCCTTTGCATATCTTAGAAATAGGCTTTGAGGTGTTCGGTACGCTAAAATAAACTTTTGTGTCATTCAGGGACTAAAAGTGTCAAAAAGTGCACAAGTTTGCATTTTCGAGCATAACATACGTTCTGAATACATCCGGACATCTAAAAATTTATGTAAGCATGACTACATTATATTTTAGTGTTCGCCTTAAGAAAAATCCATTCGTCGCGTCATTTGGATCGTTTTTCGCGCTTGTGCGCATTCCGTCGTAATTAAGCGAACATCGCGTTCGTACGGCTAAACGAACCGACATCCGAGATATTTTTGAACACATTTTAAGTTCCCTATACTTTAACTTCATTTTAGAGCTTTGAAATGGGGTTAACGGGCCTTAAACGTGTCAAAAATGGCCTAAATACAGTTCAGGGACCAAAAGTGTAATTCTGCCAAAGTAAGCCCTACGATGCGTATGGTATTTATACCATACGATGCGTATGGGGTCTTCTGACCAGGTGCAGAGTCTTTAACAGCCTGTTTTCAGCAGAATTAACCACACCCACACATTCCCAATTGCTTAGTCATTGGATAAGAACCAATTTCTAGCCACCATAAGGTTCCGACAAGTGTACGGGTTGGATTCATGGCACGGTTTCCTTGAAACGATCCTAACGGTTACCCGAAAACTATAAATACCCCATACCCCCCATTGCTATTTCTTACAAGAATTCTGATTTTGAGAGCTCTAAGTTGAAACCATTGTTTCATACCTGAGTTCTTGAAGTCGGGATTAGCATTCGGGGACCCTGGGTAAGTTTTCTTTCGTTCTTTTCCTTATTTTACTGCTTTTCGAGTCAGAAAGTCAAACTTTGTTTGACTTTCAGCGTTGACCAGTAATGGTCAATGCGAAGTTCGTTTGAACTTCGCAACGTGAGTGTAATCACGTTGGTCATAGTCCCTTGGGACTATGCCCACTGATTACCACGTTGTCTAGAGTCGTAGGGTAGGCGATCTAATAAATCGCCTATACCTTCGAACTCGACCCATTCGGTCGATCATTAGGATCCGACCAAATACATTAGGTGACCATAGTGTAGGGAATAACCTTCCGAGGTTATACCCTATGGTCACATCGTTTAAGTAGTTGTATGATAGGTAGTTTATATGCCTTAGGTAAATTACCAGAATACCCTTTTCATGTATAATTGGTAATTAAGCATATGTAACCTAAACTTTTGCCACATAACTGATTATGTAACATGTTTAGGCATATAACACTTGTCATAGGACTAGTTAGGCGTTCCGAACGCGTTTTACGCGAACGACGCGTTAAAGTAGCATAAGCTTCCTAAACGGGTCGTAATGGGTCGATAAGACTTAGGTTAAGTTTCATTTAGTATGTAGGCTTTGTTAAACCATATCATATGAGTTCCTACACTCATTTGGTTTACAAACCCTAATACTACCCAATCTTCCGATTTAGGTCCGGTTAATTTACATAGTTACCTATATTAGGTGCCGTTTGATTTCCGTGATCTCTAGCATTGTTTGGTTGTTACTCAAGGACTACTGAGCATTCTCAAGTGAGTACATAGACCCCTCTTTTACTGTTTTCCAAACTGTTTTGGGGTGAAACACATGTGCCTACTTGTTACTTTCATGTTTTCCTGTTTTCACATCATATACTGGTTATGTTCATTAGCACACTATTAGTACATTGATTTACATGACTTTTCTACTTTGTATGTTAACTTAGCATACTTAGTACATTTCTGTTGCATATGTTTACTCAGCATATGGACACATTGTTTTACATTGCATTTCTGTTGCATATGTTTACTCAGCATATGGACACATTGTTTTACATTGCATTTCTGTTGCATATGTTTACTCAGCATATGGACACATTGTTTTACAGCTCTACCTTGTATGTTTACTCTAGCATACTAGGTACATTATCTTCATAAAACATGCTTACATTTTGGTATGACATTTGGTTTGTTTAAATGAGACAATGTACATTCATTAACACCGATCACGCCGCTCGGTAGTAGGTAGTGGTACCATAGGACTTGACAAATCCCATTCCTGAAATCTCGGGTTTGTTTGGACGTAAGGAATGACCGAATCCGAATACATATTCTCTTGATAACTCACTTTTACATAGTTATCCGTCTGTCTCAAGGCTTGGATGTATGAATTTTCACAATACCGCATAAATGTTCATATTCAGTATAGCATGCATATATCTTACAAAACATAACTTTGATTTAAACCAAGTTTTACTTCAATACTTTGTTTTGTACATTTTACTTATGGTTTAAGTAGTCTTAATTTTACTTACCATACATATCATTTTGGTTATACATTACTTGACTACTTTTGGACTATCAACATTTGACATTGGTTTTACATTACATGATTTACATTAGACATGAACATTTTACATCTTGATGGTTTGGTTTGATTATGTGATTAAGTAACGATGCGTGTTTAATATGATACAAGCATGGTGGATACGCCGCTGGTACTTCCTATATATAAGTGTTTGTATGGTATTACATATTGTAGCGTTATTTGAATCATTTCAGTTTGATACATATAACATTTTATACAAATAACATACTTTTCACAAGACATTGTTTTACAAAACAACTTATCTTTTACAAACTCATTTAACTTGGTTATTCATTTAACCATACATTATTCACTTATTTATACATATCATCTGAACTCATTGTTTTTCAAGTAATTTACAAAACAAAGCAAATAACAAGGTTCATGACTAAACATTTTCTCAAACATAAGTCATGACACTTTTAATCAATAAAACGAAACTTCAATATCCATGGTTATGAAACATTAATTCTGTTGCAACACGCCCTGATGTTTCCGCCGCGATTTGTTGTTCTACGCGGTCGGGGTGTGACAGAAAAGATGGTATCAGAGCTAATGGTTATAGGGAATTAGGTTATTAGTAATGCCTTGACCTAGTCTATAACCTTCTTAGGACCCTAACGCGAGTTTACTTGCGTTTAGTCATAAAACAATACCGTCACCTATCCTTAGGCGACGATCTCAACAAGAATATAAAATTCAAAACCGCTTTGAAAACTAATCATCTGTTCTAGGATGATTGATTACTAGGTTTTGAACTCTCTGTTATATGGTTTTGAACCCTTTTGGGTTTTCAAAAACATCGTCAAGGTTTTGGGTTTTAAATAATGTGAACACGTGCAAACTGGAAGGGTGAATGCCTGTATTCTGGGTTTTCTGTCTAGGCAAGCACTTCGTATACATCTCATCAGACGCGAGACCAGTTGTGCTTACCTGGGAATTCTTGGGATGAGTGTTCACTTATAGGCGAGCATGTCTTCGCGATACATTATTTTTGACCCATTTACTTTGATTTGTCATCATCTCAATGTACCCATTTACTTTGATTTGTCGTCATCTCATTTGTTTGCCTTAGGTAACAAACAAATGATCACAATTTTCATTCGTTACCATTTTGTATTGATTATCCAATAACCTTTCACTCGTTTCTTCCTCTGTCTTTCATTTTCTTCTAGAATGTCTATTCCTCTTGGAACTGGTCAAATGCCCGAGCGAACAGCCAAATTTGTCCAGCAAATTGGCGAAGTGATTCAGAGGACTGTGGATTTAGGTATTGCCATGGCTCGTCTTAACAATGAAGCCTCTCGTCTTAACAATGAAGCCTCTCGTCTTAACAATGAAGCCTCTCGTCTTAACAATGAAGCCACTCAAGAGACACCAAAGGAAGCAGTAGTCAGTCTTGCAACAACATCAAGGAAGCGTAAGGCTTCAAGGAAACCCGCAGCGGTTACACCTAATCAAGCTGGACCTAGCCAAGTGGCAAGGCCACCAGCTAGGAAGCAGTACTTAGGAACTGCTCCTAGGTGCAAGCGATGCAACGGTCATCATTCAAACCTCCTACCCTGCTGGAAATGTACCTACTGTGGACGGCGGGGACATTTGGTCAACACATGCCGCTTTGCTATCCAGAACAAAGCTGTTGCAAATCTTGCTGCTACCCAACCCCAAGTCAACCCTACTCAAGCTCGTTTCCCGCGTGGTACTTGCTACAACTGTGGCGATACGAGCCATTTCAGGAACAACTGCCCGAAGATAGTCAGTGCAAATCCAACCCTCGGATGAGCATTTGGCTGAACAAAGGATGTTGCTGTCTTATGCCTTTGTTTCTTTTGTTTTCGTGTAATGTGAAACAATCTGTTTTGTTTATAAATAAATCGTTGTTCACAAATTCTGATATACAAGTATAGTTACATGTGTGTATGATTTTCCTATGATACCTACATCAAGGAACTATGTTCCTTACAAACTACTCTTGTGATTCTCACTTTCAAGTGATCGCTCATAATTTCCTCGAAAGTTCTAAGTACTCGTTTCATTCTAAGAAACGAAGTACAGGAAATAAAGTGAAATTATGAGTAATCGTGCTTTTTTCACATCAGTACCTTTAAATCCTTGGTTAGATAACTAAGGGTATTTTCAAATCTCATACCCATTACGTTTTGATTTTTCAACATACACAGTACCAGTATTTCAAAACAATCTTCATGATCTCAAAATATTTCATATAGTTTGAAAACAATTTTTTTTCTAGATGCATTGTCTATGTTATTTCAAAAACATTGGCCATGTTATCAAAACCAACCTTTTTAATTTCAAAATATTTCATATAGTCTGAAGACAATATTAACACAGTACATTTTCTCATCAAGTGCATGATTTCGAAAAGCATCATTCATGTTTTCCAAAAACCTTATACATAATTTCAAAAAAATTCATTCCGCATGATTTTAAAACATTTTTATAAATATACCTACCTAGTACATCTACTTTATGATATCAAAAGTATTATATATAAGGTTTCAAAAACACTAAACATATTTTTCTTAAAAGAACCCCATGCACAGTTTTCAAAAATATCTTTCTCGTACATTTACTTAACTTTCAAATTCTACTTCATATGTCGCCTTGACATATCTAGCATCTCAACCTCATAAGCATTTTACTTCATGTTTGGACTTAAGCACATCCCGTGCAAGAATTCAAAGCATCTTCAACTTCTACAATCCATATGGGATCTTTTTATCTCCATAATTAGACCCTTGTGGATGATCATGATTCAAATCAGAGTCCTTAATTGGATTCTTTATGTACCCTAATTCGAACATTTCGAGTTCTAGTAATCGAAATCGAATTTTCTTTTTGAATCTTTCTATCTTTATAGTTAGATTCTCGGAAATGTTTAAAGTACCAAATGAAATCCACAAGATGGATTCCTAGTGTGCTTTAAATACATGTACTCTGTTAGAAGAACAAACTTCTAGTTAGCAATTTTGTGGTTATGTGACTATGTGTTTATTCATCTTATGTTCTCTTTCATGTATTTTTTGTGTTTTAATACTCTGGATATTCGTTATCCAAATCCTCGCAGGATCTTTCATATCTTCATATGAGAGATTCGTAGCAGGATATTCAAAGGTACTACCTTCAATCCTTAATGGGCTTCTATGTAATAGTTAAGACCCTTGGATTATATAGTACCACTCCAGACCCTTTTTAATGGTCTAGTCTAAAGGATTGATTCACAATTTGGTTAAAGAATGACATCTAGTGATGTAGCTGGACAGACTCCTTGATAGTCTATTTAGATCATTTATTGATTTAGTCTACGGGACTCTATGGCAGTCTAGTCACACTCATCACAGGATTGTTCATTTGGTTTTCCCCTACACATTATAAAATAGACTGTGTAAACTGTGCAAGGAATTGTCTGATTATGGACGCGTACATAATTATGAGATTCGGTGCACGGTAACCACAGTAAGATTTATTATGTGTAAGAACCGATAGTGACAACAATAACGAAATGAGAACGATGTAATGGAGGTACGGTGGACGCACCAATGACGCTTCATATACTTGTATATAAGTGTCCCTCTTACATTGCAAACATAATGTTATTAAGGTTACTAGAAGTTCAAGAACCCTAACCAATGTTGTTTGATCTTTTCAACTTCATGTTTTAAACTCTCACAAGTTTCCTCTAAATAAATTTCGGGACGAAATTTCCTAAAGTAGGGGAGACTGTAACACCTGTGCCTCCACGGCCATCAAACAAATACCAAACCAATGAAATATTATATTTCATACTTGGGATTTGTAAAAATATGTGTATCATTTGCACATATCAATTCTTGTTCAATTTCAAACTCTAAATCGCTTTCTGGAAGGTTATACGCGCACCGATGCGTAAATATAACCAGTTTAATGCAACAAACACTCCGGAATAGTGACATTGGCTTAACATACCTTAAATAACCTTTACATAACTTAGAAATAAGTTTTGAAGGCTTTGGTATGGCAAAATCAAGTTTAATCGCTTACAGGGACTAAAGTTGACAAACTGCGAAAGTATGCCAATTTGAACTGTAACAGACCTTCCGGAACATGACCATAAGTTAAACATGCCATAAATATCCTTTGCATAGCTTAGAAATAGGCTTTGAGGTGTTCGGTACGCTAAAATAAACTTTTGTGTCATTCAGGGACTAAAAGTGTCAAAAAGTGCACAAGTTTGCATTTTCGAGCATAACATACGTTCTGAATACATCCGGACAACTAAAAATTTATGTAAGCATGACTACATTATATTTTAGTGTTCGCCTTAAGAAAAATCCATTCGTCGCGTCATTTGGATCGTTTTTCGCGCTTGTGCGCATTCCGTCGTAATTAAGCGAACATCGCGTTCGTACGGCTAAACGAACCGACATCCGAGATATTTTTGAACACATTTTAAGTTCCCTATACTTTAACTTCATTTTAGAGCTTTGAAATGGGGTTAACGGGCCTTAAACGTGTCAAAAATGGCCTAAATACAGTTCAGGGACCAAAAGTGTAATTATGCCAAAGTAAGCCCTACGATGCGTATGGTATTTATACCATACGATGCGTATGGGGTCTTCTGACCAGGTGCAGAGTCTTTAACAGCCTGTTTTCAGCAGAATTAACCACACCCACACATTCCCAATTGCTTAGTCATTGGATAAGAACCAATTTCTAGCCACCATAAGGTTCCGACAAGTGTACGGGTTGGATTCATGGCACGGTTTCCTTGAAACGATCCTAACGGTTACCCGAAAACTATAAATACCCCATACCCCCCATTGCTATTTCTTACAAGAATTCTGATTTTGAGAGCTCTAAGTTGAAACCATTGTTTCATACCTGAGTTCTTGAAGTCGGGATTAGCATTCGGGGACCCTGGGTAAGTTTTCTTTCGTTCTTTTCCTTATTTTACTGCTTTTCGAGTCAGAAAGTCAAACTTTGTTTGACTTTCAGCGTTGACCAGTAATGGTCAATGCGAAGTTCGTTTGAACTTCGCAACGTGAGTGTAATCACGTTGGTCATAGTCCCTTGGGACTATGCCCACTGATTACCACGTTGTCTAGAGTCGTAGGGTAGGCGATCTAATAAATCGCCTATACCTTCGAACTCGACCCATTCGGTCGATCATTAGGATCCGACCAAATACATTAGGTGACCATAGTGTAGGGAATAACCTTCCGAGGTTATACCCTATGGTCACATCGTTTAAGTAGTTGTATGATAGGTAGTTTATATGCCTTAGGTAAATTACCAGAATACCCTTTTCATGTATAATTGGTAATTAAGCATATGTAACCTAAACTTTTGCCACATAACTGATTATGTAACATGTTTAGGCATATAACACTTGTCATAGGACTAGTTAGGCGTTCCGAACGCGTTTTACGCGAACGACGCGTTAAAGTAGCATAAGCTTCCTAAACGGGTCGTAATGGGTCGATAAGACTTAGGTTAAGTTTCATTTAGTATGTAGGCTTTGTTAAACCATATCATATGAGTTCCTACACTCATTTGGTTTACAAACCCTAATACTACCCAATCTTCCGATTTAGGTCCGGTTAATTTACATAGTTACCTATATTAGGTGCCGTTTGATTTCCGTGATCTCTAGCATTGTTTGGTTGTTACTCAAGGACTACTGAGCATTCTCAAGTGAGTACATAGACCCCTCTTTTACTGTTTTCCAAACTGTTTTGGGGTGAAACACATGTGCCTACTTGTTACTTTCATGTTTTCCTGTTTTCACATCATATACTGGTTATGTTCATTAGCACACTATTAGTACATTGATTTACATGACTTTTCTACTTTGTATGTTAACTTAGCATACTTAGTACATTTCTGTTGCATATGTTTACTCAGCATATGGACACATTGTTTTACATTGCATTTCTGTTGCATATGTTTACTCAGCATATGGACACATTGTTTTACATTGCATTTCTGTTGCATATGTTTACTCAGCATATGGACACATTGTTTTACAGCTCTACCTTGTATGTTTACTCTAGCATACTAGGTACATTATCTTCATAAAACATGCTTACATTTTGGTATGACATTTGGTTTGTTTAAATGAGACAATGTACATTCATTAACACCGATCACGCCGCTCGGTAGTAGGTAGTGGTACCATAGGACTTGACAAATCCCATTCCTGAAATCTCGGGTTTGTTTGGACGTAAGGAATGACCGAATCCGAATACATATTCTCTTGATAACTCACTTTTACATAGTTATCCGTCTGTCTCAAGGCTTGGATGTATGAATTTTCACAATACCGCATAAATGTTCATATTCAGTATAGCATGCATATATCTTACAAAACATAACTTTGATTTAAACCAAGTTTTACTTCAATACTTTGTTTTGTACATTTTACTTATGGTTTAAGTAGTCTTAATTTTACTTACCATACATATCATTTTGGTTATACATTACTTGACTACTTTTGGACTATCAACATTTGACATTGGTTTTACATTACATGATTTACATTAGACATGAACATTTTACATCTTGATGGTTTGGTTTGATTATGTGATTAAGTAACGATGCGTGTTTAATATGATACAAGCATGGTGGATACGCCGCTGGTACTTCCTATATATAAGTGTTTGTATGGTATTACATATTGTAGCGTTATTTGAATCATTTCAGTTTGATACATATAACATTTTATACAAATAACATACTTTTCACAAGACATTGTTTTACAAAACAACTTATCTTTTACAAACTCATTTAACTTGGTTATTCATTTAACCATACATTATTCACTTATTTATACATATCATCTGAACTCATTGTTTTTCAAGTAATTTACAAAACAAAGCAAATAACAAGGTTCATGACTAAACATTTTCTCAAACATAAGTCATGACACTTTTAATCAATAAAACGAAACTTCAATATCCATGGTTATGAAACATTAATTCTGTTGCAACACGCCCTGATGTTTCCGCCGCGATTTGTTGTTCTACGCGGTCGGGGTGTGACAACACCCTTTATATTACACTACACACTAGTAACCGGGTTTAATCCCTAAACTAACTGATTGGTTAAGAATTACACTTTACCCCCCCCCCCCCTATGTGTGGTGGACGGTCAAGGAGGCCCCACAAAGATCCACACTTGATCACATTTGATCTACTTAAATCTCCTAAGATTGTGATCAAGATTTGTAGTGTACTTTGGGAACATAAAACCTATTGGTTAATACTCTTAATCTTTGTCTATAAGTTAACAATATTCACCCATGAACACCCACACTTATCAACACACTCCAAACTCTCTCTCTTGCTCTCTCAAGCTCACGGCCAAACACCCCAAATCCATCCATCATACTTTCGATCTTGATCTTCATATTTCAAGCATCTACAAGTGTTAAGGGTCGCGTATTAGGAAGCTTGGTGCCAACGGAACGCGAAGGACCTCTTTCTCTAGCTTTTATCCACCTCTTTTGCGCTTAGATTCTTCCCTAGCCTCGAGCTAGAGTTATAACACTTAAAACTCATATTTGAACTTATCTAAAGTGGTTAAAAGGATTTGTGTTGGTTAAATCTCGTTAAAATGCGAAAAGATGCACAAAAGTCTACTAAAAGCATGAAAAATGATGGTTAATAGCACATAAGTTGTGTAAAAGTTGTAGTATTTGAAATATATGGTTATTTAGACCCGATCTATGATGTGGTAGCTCGGATCATCGTTTAACCCGGTTTGGTAAGATCATGGATCTTAACATAAAGCTATTTTAGAAGTAACAAGGGTTAAAAGGTGAAACCCTACCACACATGAACCATGAACTTGTGTAAAAATGTTTTAACTTGTACAAAAGTGTTTAAAACTAGTAGATCTACGTATCTACAAGCGGTATTTTCAAAGGACCAAGTGTCCAAGAAATCACATGTTCTAAACCGGATCTTACACAAACAAAAGTGGTTTTTGTGAACAAATAAGTGTGTGGATACTTGTGTAACAAAAGTGTTAACGAAGAAATAGTTTTCGTAAAAACCGACTAGAAGTTGTAAAACTTCATATTCTTTAAAAATAAAGTTTTTTTAAGAAGTTAAACTTATTTTTAAAGATAACAAGACTTACTAAATGTGCTAGTAAGTTACTACACATTTTTGTAAATATTCAAGTTCATGAAATTAGTGATTATTGTTGACGGATATTGTTGATAAATTGTTGTTGATGATTATTGATGATTGTTGACAATTCAAAAGAAAATAAACACATGTTTTGAAAACATGGGAAACGTCCATTTTTAGGGGAAACTCTGTCAAAATTTTTATAAATTTTGACACTTAGAAAAATATAAGTTTTTGAGAAACTTATTCCCTAAAAATGTGTTTAAAAGTATTACTAAGGTTTCCCTAATTTTTGATGATAAGAAATGGTGATTTCTTGAGGAATGAAAATGGATATTATGTATATATATTTTTGAGAGAAAAATATATATTATTTTATCACCAAATTTTGTGCTAAGTGTATATAGTATGTGTTATACGTGCTAGTGTATTAAGACTTAAAAATACACTGATTACTCATGAGGAGTAGAAATATAAAAATACACATACAACATACAAGATACATAATTCGGGTGCTAAGTGCAAAACACAAAAGACTTATAATTATTTTTGAGAAAATAATATAAGTAAGATACGTAGTTAAAAATATAGAGTATTTTTAACACAAGAAAATATACACAAAAGAGAGTGACTGCACTTGTGCGACGCAAGTCTAGTGACTAACGTTAAGAAAACGCGTATAGGTTACGACGTTAATTAAGCAAATCCGGTGGAGTTTACGACGCTAGGAACGCAAAGTTGTGAGTTCATGCTCCCCCTTTTCTCTTTAACTGTTTTCAGTTTTTATAACTTCGGGGGTGAAATACATGTACAAATGTACAAAAATTTATAATTGGTATGATATAAATACAAGAAGTACACTTGGTGAGAACGAGAACCAAGTGTGACGAAATATAAGAATATGAGAAGCGCATTTGGTGAGGCGAGAACCAAGTATAAGGCGCTATGAGAAATGATAACAAGAAACGCGCTTGGTAAGGACGAGAACCAAGTAGGATGCGTTATGAGAAATAGTGTCACGAATAGGGTACAGAAGCACCATTAATCAACGTATACATTCAGACTGCAGAACAAAAGGTTAGATCTAACGGGTGCCTGGCAGCCACACTCCCGGTCTGGGCGAGAACCGAGGAAGTGCTTTTGTGTCTCAGAATATACCAATTAAATGCCTTAGGTTTGGTGACTTCCTATGACGTGCCACAGGTTAATGGCTTTGCAACCCATTAACAATCTGATAATTACAGAAATACTGTATTTACATAAAATTCATACCATACAAAATTGATATATAACTTGAAGTACGTGGGGTACTCAAGAAGATTGATATATAACTTGAAGTACGTGGGGTACTCAAGAAGATTGATATATAACTTGAAGTACGTGGGGTACTCAAGAAGATTGATATATAACTTGAAGTACGTGGGGTACTCAAGAAAAGATTGAATTATAAATGGGTACGTGGTGTACACATGAAACTGGATTTATATATGAAAACTTGATTTACTCACAAACAATGTTTTCATACAAAGTATACAAACATGAAATACAAAACTGCATGAATTCACACCAACTTTATGTTGACGTTTTTCCAAAAACTCACATGTATTTCAGGTAACTAGGATGGATGTGCGCGTGGTCTAGCTTATGCTCGTGGATGTCGCTTGTGTTTAACTTTGAATAAAGTTGTAAACTTTTAAGACAATGTTTTATGCGACTTAGCGATATAAACGCTAACGTATGTTTTCAAATTATGGTATTTGAATGTTATTTTACGAGCATGTAGCATGTTTACTCTTCGTATGCAATGGGAACCTTTCATGATCACACCTCGTGCTTCCGCCGTAGAAAGGGGTGTGACATAATGTGATAGGTATAAACATTGTAACCGCTCTCAATACTGTAAAGTTATAAAAGCTTATTTTGATTAATCTGCGATGCACTCGCCAGTATTTCTTGCTAATAAAATATTTTTAAAACGCGTTTCAGGTAACTTAATGTGAAGCTATAAGAAGCCAGATATGGAGCACTGAAGGCTTAAAGAAAGTGGCTATAAAAGTTACCTAAATAAACGGAGATTATGATTTCAATAATTAGGGTTTTTCCTTATAAATGTATTATGAATGAAACATGAGTTTTATCCCATTTATTTATTATAAAATTTGGTGTTTTGAAACTCTGAAATTTATTTCCTAACTGCGATCCTGATGTCTCATTTCCACTACGAAATTAATAAAACACCGATACCAGCTTATTGCTGGCTCGCGGCTCCCGCTCCCGGGGTAGGGGTCGGGGGCTGCGACAAAAGGTGGTATCAGAGCCACTGGTTTAAGCCATTTAGGTGTTCTTTTAATACCTAAATTTTAACCAATCATGTTAGGAAATAACTTATGTGTTATTCTGTGTAAATATGTATATTAATATTTTGTTTTATTTGACAATTTTCTAGTTTACGGTATGAGTGAGCAACGTACCTCTGACGCTTACCGTCAATTACCTCATTCTCCAAAGAATGAAGGAACTTCCCAGTCAACCCCAGGATACACCACTGATTCTGAGGATGTCTTTGTTTTCAAAGCAAAATCCGAAGAAAAATTTCCCCCTAAAAAGAGAGGTTGGTTTAATAGGGCAACTTATGAAAGGAGGAAAAGAATGAGAAAACTACAACAACAAAGGGTAGCAAATAGAGAGAGAAATACCCAGAATCAGGAGACTAGACCCTTATGGGAGGAAGAATTGGATAGACAACTAGCTGATTTTCACATGTTTGGAAATGTAGAGTTTGGAAATGTAGAGGAAGGAATTAATCTCAATCAAGTAGCAGACCCACAACTTCTACCTTTATTTCCTAATCAACCCATGGAGCTAGAACAGAACCAGGAAAACCAATTCTCAATCCCAGCCTTTGACCCAAATGTGATACCTAGAATTCTAGCACTAAACCCTATAGAGCAGTATATAACACTTAACCCTTTAGACCCATGGTGGAACGACAACAGGTCAATTTAGGAAATATTGAATACCCCATACCCTTACGGAGAACCAATACCATGTTACCCTGAACCAGTGCCAGCCCCACTCCCACCAATGAGTTAAGAGAATGTGGAAGAACTTCACGAGTATGGTGAAGAGTTAGTTGAGGAGGGAAATCGGATCCGTCAGATCGGAGAGAAACTCGTCTGGAAGTATGACGAGCGTGAAATGCAGTACTAGAAAGCCAACACCTAATATATATATATATATATATATATATATATATGCCTATATGTGTGTATTTTGTTACTTTGATAAAAAAAACGAGAGAAAAATCAACTAAAATAGATATAAATTAATATATATCACACACACACACACACACACACATATATATATATATATATATATCGATGCATAGTTACTAGTATTTAAATTCCAGTTGCGGTTGTAATAGATGCATATATAGAATATGAAAAGAGTAAGTCGCAATGATCGACACTTTTGGTTAAATCTGTTTGAGTATTTGTTTGTTTAAATTATTCTGTGATATTAATACCTGATAATGTTTACAATTCAGATGTCAAACGAAATAAATCAGGGAATCCAGAATAACGATAATAACGGAAATCAAGTGGATAAAAGTGCTAATGAATACATAGTAGCCCAAGGAATCATAGATGCTATGCCATATATTATCGACACTATTAAAAAGGCAGAAAATAATTATGCAATAGGCAGTACACGTGAACCTACTGAACCAAGTCACATCGTGAATGGAAATCACGGACCACTTATCCAAGCTCTAATTCCAAAAAGAAGAAGGACCATCTCATATGGTTGTTCTTATAATGAATTCTTGGCCTGTAAACCAATAGAATTCTCAGGCAGTGAAGGAGCCATTTCAGCCTTGCGCTTGATAGAAAAGACAGAAGCCGTCTTAAAATAGGTAAATCTGCAGATGAAGATAAGATCATGTTTGCTTCTAATCTTTTTAAGAATGCAACCTTAGAATGGTGGCATACCATTCTCCAGTCTAGAGGAAGTGACATGCTTTATAACATGGAATTAACCAACTTTAAGGAAATAGTTGAAAGAAAATTTTGTCCTCCTAATGAAAAAGAACAGATTGTTAATAAGTTCTTAAATCATAGAATGATTGGGGTGGATTGTAAGGAGTACACTACCACATTCCTTGAATATGCAAGAACAGTACCAACATTAGCCTCACCAGAACCAGTACTAATCTCCCGTTACACCTGGGGATTAATCAGTGAGATCAGACATGTAGTCAAGGCAGCTAGACCACAAACCATAGAAGAAGCAGTAGAAGTTGCAAACACCCTGACCGATGAATTGGTACGTATACAAGAGGAAAACCAGAAAAAGAACCTAGCTCAAAAGATTACCCAAGAATTACGTTATGGTAAGTCCTACCATGGAAAAGGACCAGGTTCTTCCTCTTCACCCAACTGCAAGTATTGCAAAAGAAAGCACTCAGGTAGATGCTTGATATACTGCAACTTCTGTAAAATATCTGGACATAAGGAAGAAAACTGTAGGAAGAAAGCTAGCAATATAATATGCTACAATTGTGGAGAAGCTGGTCATGTTTAACCAAACTGTCTAAAATTAGCTCTAGCGACAATCAACAAGGCTAAGACAACTGAAGAAGCCAAGATGATTCCTGATGTGATTGCCGGTATGTTTTTAGTTAATGATGTTTATGCTAAAGTATTATTTGACTCTGGTGCAAACCAAAGTTTTATCAATACTTCTTTCTGCAAACTTCTCAATCAACCATTAACTAAACTTCAACAAGACTATCTGGTGGAAACGGCAAATGGTGATTCTATGAAGATAAGTGAAATCCTACAGGGAGAGGATAGAAATTCTAAACCATAATTTTATTGCTAACCTTTTTCCAATGAATCTAGCAGGATTCGATGTCATGTTAGGAATGGATTGGTTGGTAGCCAATCATGCCAGTATTTTACGTGATCAAAAGTCAGTACAAGTAAGTACACCAAATGGTGAAAAGATCACAGTTAAAGGTGTGACAACTCGTAATTTCTAGGTTAGAACCGTTCACCGTTCTCGTTTATTCTATTTATGTTTTTTATGTTGCGAGTAATTTAAATGCTAATTATGTGTATATATTTAACAATGATCCGGATAACGTAGGGTAATTATATATGTCGATTTATATATTCCATAATGTGTTAGCGCGACCCGAACTTAAAACCCTCATCGTGTACGACCCAAATCAACTCCCTTGTGTTTTCGGCCCCAAACCCAAACCAAAGCCCAAGACCCATTATGTGTTTTATTATGTGCATGTGTGATATGTGTGAATTAAAAAAAATTTAGCAAACCCTAATTCCCCCTCCCCCACGTACGACGGTAGCAAGACACCCCCTCCTTCAATCGACTCCTCCCTCCCGGCTTCTCTCTCTCTTCGCAATCCAGTTCGACCGGCCATCAAACTCGCTAGGTATCGACTATTGATTTCGTATGATTATAATACTAGATGTTATATGTATGTTGTTCGGTAGTTATTTCGGGATATTGGCTGCGTTTTGTTATATCTTTGACAATTATGTTGTGCTGATTCCAGGAACTGGAGAGTTTGACGGAGCTTCGGTCCCGAAACGACGTGTTCGGTGCGATATTCAACACACGCTCTATCTAACTATTCGCACAGTGGCAGACGTACGAAATATGCACCAACATGTTGATTATTGTGATTACTAGTAATGTAGGATTGCAAGAAATCATTGTTGTTGATGTTATGATTGATTATAGTTTCGGTTGGTCGAGAGGGTTTTGTGTATGAGTTGGATCTTGTGGGTTTTGATGAATTAATTGATACATGAGTTAATATAGAATGATAACCTGCTATAAGAGATGTTTAGATATCGTTGTTATTCGCTGAATTGATGTTTTATGCCGTTAGAAACTCGTTTTGTGTCGTCAAAAGCTGCAAACAGAATCTGTCCAACGATTTCAGTAACCTTCAGTTGGCTGTAATGGGGTCATAATTTAATGAAATCTGGATTTTCTTGAGTCTATAACATGTCATTTCGAAATACGCTTCTAATGGTGCTAGAATCGTGATTTTTGGACATCGTTTGCTATTTTAAATAAATTATTTCGTCCCAGCAACTGAAGCTGTGTTTTTCTGCAGATTTTACGTGTTATGTTTTAAGTCACAACTTGATAAATACTTGGAGTTAGACAACGACATTTATTCTGTAGATGGTCTTAAGTGTCCGTGCAAATCTCCAACTAGAATTTCATCAATTGGATAACCGAGGATTTTTAAATGAATTTTTCCGTGAGCTGCAGTCAGAAAGTGACGAATTGGATTGTAGCTTAGTAATTAAATTTTTATAAATTTTTGGTAAAGATTTAAACTCTAAAAATTTAACACAAAACCAAAACCTCCGTGGGGCACACCACACAAAAAGAACGTAATTTTTGAAATCTCGTAAGTATGGTAAACGGACACCTTAAAACATCCCATTTTCAGGAAATTGAGTGATGCATGTTTGTTAGTTTATTAAGTGTCGAATCTGCTATATTTGGTACTGGTACATGCTTGATGATTGTATAAATGGTGTATCACGTGTTGTAGTCTATATTACGGACATGGGCCTAAAACTACTCGGTATCGTAGTTGTGACAACTCTTGAATGCATGCCCGCACACTCAACTGTTAAGGATATTGGGCCACCCACACAAACACAGGAACCATACACTTAAACCGTATACTTTGGGCATTTGATGTGAACGTATGTTGTGACTATTATGCTATACGTGTTATGTGATAACCATGCTTGTATGCAACTTGATAGAATACGCGTATTACCTGAATGCGAACCTGACTTGTATGGTAACCATAATAGGACGTGGTTGACCACATTAGCTCAAGTGACTTTTATCTGCCGAGCTACACTAGGTGAGTTCACACTTTTATAAAAGTATGTATTCACGGTAGTTTGGGAATGAAATAAAACAACAACTACGTATTCTCCTTGGGTAGAATACGGGAAACCTTGTCCCCCTTGGGTGTGACAACAAGTTAATTTACTATTATATCACATGTCTTAAGCGTACTAGACGGAAACTCTATATGAAAGTCCCTACACTATCTATACCGATTAATCGCCGGGCCAATGGCGAACGGATTATTAGTTGAATAGTGCTATTAGGTCTAACAAGCCTCACACCGTGCCGCAGAGGACGGGCGTGGACTAATATACTTGGGCACTAGTCAACGGTGATAGACATTGACTCGGGGCACTAAACATAACCACAGTTAGTAGTCGGTATGGTAACGGGTTTAGTAGCTTAAAAAGGTGGGGTAGCTCCCCATGACATGTTTTATAAGAACAGAGTAATTTAACGAACTTATGTTTTTGGAACAACACTAAACAACTGTGAACTCGCTAACTTTATGTTGACACCCTACTGCATGCTTTGCAGATCTAGAGGTACAGCTGCGGATGGACGTTGCACACGGATGGAGTGTGTATGGTTTGGAAAGTGGTACATTTTGTACATTTGTTTAAATTATGGTTTCTAACCGTGATAAGTTTATTTTACATTTCCACTGCAAACATAAAGTACAATTTTAAAACTTTTAAACTAAATCACCAATCGTATCACTTGGAATAATTTATACATTTCGTAAACGGTTCAAAATAATTAGTGGCTGGACCCTAGGTAGTCGCACGCCTCGCAGTAATGCTCTGCATGTGGAAATTTTGAGAGTGTGACAGATTGGTATTAGAGCCATTGGTTATAGTGAACTAGGTTTAAAATATAAAATATTTAGTGGAGAAATAAAATATTTTTATATGGAAACCAGACTATAACCGTTCTTCAAGAAGAAATCACAACATCACACTCCAGATTTGCAAGGTTCGCCAGACTCAGATGTTTACATGGTAATTGTACTACTTGACCTTTACTTGTGTATGGTATATGTATAGATGTGTGTATATATGTGTATATTCAGTATTTAACACTATAACTCATACGTAAACAAAGATTACAAACATGATATATCATAGGGAAGCGCGAATTCTCCTAACCTTGATTTGACATAACAACACGCAAAGTATGAGAAACCAGTTGTTCATTACCCTCATCCACACCTTTTCTGATCTCATCATAGGACAAGGACGAACCGACGCGATGGACATTTAGGACCCTGCTACGAGAGCGAAACGATGAAGGAGATCTGTTCCTATATCACGTGCTATTAAAGGAACAACTGTTAAGGCATGACAGTACGACAACTTGGTCCCATATACGAAGCGACTATAGACATTAGCGCTCGAAATGCGAAGTGGTTTACGACATACCCAAAACCAAGAGTAGGACGTGAAGCAATTAACTGGGATTAGAAGGATCGACGACGTCATTCACATCCTTTTTATTCACGCAATACTTTTCCCAACTCGAGTGGTGAGGCTTGTTCTCTCATCTGACTGAAGATCTGGATTCTTGACAACTATCTGGAAGTGTCCTAGTAGGTCTACACTCCTCAGATTCCTGTTTGCATGCCTTGAATATGAGAAGCGTATGCGGTGTATACTTCTCATGGCAGTGCTAACACTCACATCGCATTCCCATCGATCACGAAGCTGTTTCTCCTAATTCCCTGTTACGTAGTTAGTTCGTAGTCGAACCTAACCTTACATCTCCGCATACCTCAACTCAACAAAGTGATATTGTTCTTATAAATCAACGGATTTGGAGAATATATGAGGACGAAGACACGGATTAGTCAACTCACGGATGAGCACAATGATCTAAACATTTGTAAAGGAACCGTCATCCCATGATAACTTTTCTAGTTATGTAAATCTTATCGCTAGCTTTCGTACAAACCAACGTTTATTGTTTAAGGCGATGCCTTAATTCTGTTACTAACTTGGGAAAGTTTATCATTCCTTTATCGCAATACCATGATGTCCTTACTACTTCATATAGAAACCCTAATAAATTTTCTGTCTAGTTTAGGGGATTCGGGAAGCTCGACTCCCAGTTGATAAACCTCTTGAACCACGAAATTGGTGACTTGTTGATTCGATCATACCCTTTCAAACATGTTTTCGCATTCTCAGATTGAAACTCCTTGACGACACAAGCACTACTTCGGACTTATCCGCACAACCTAGATAGTCCATCCAAAATTGGTTACTTAATGGTTGGAGAATCACAAACTCATTTAGAGATCATGAATCAAGATGAACTACTTACCTTTCATGCACGATCCCGCTCAAAACATCCTGTCAGACATTTTAGTGAACCTTAACCCCTCAAACCCGTACGACAACCTTCCTTCTCTAGTTAGTTCTTGTTATGCCAACTACATCGATGTAACACTTCTTATCGACAACCTACGTTCTTTATTTTATGATATACTTGTAAGGTTTCATATCTATTCACGATATACTTATCGAATTCTATGATTCTTATTCCAATGACATTCTGCGCGGACCCTCGCTTGAACAAGTTACTCTCTACGAACGTTACTCAAGGAGTAACGAGCCATAGATACCACAAATATGAAGATATCACAATCACTGTCCTTAGAACTCGACATGACCAATACAAGTTCCCAGTCACGACATTCGAATTTACCCTGCCTTGACAGATTTATCACTTGTTTTCTTCGATGACATCCGAATCTACTCCAAGAACCAGTAGGAATCCAAATGACACCTAAGCCTTACCCTGGAACTTCTACAACACAAGCAACCTTACGTTAAGTTTTCAACGTACGAATTTTAACGTCACAAAGCCCGTTTTTCCCGATCACATACACAATCCCTCACAGCTCAAACTCGAAAGATGCTCAGGAATTCGCAAGTCCAGCAATTAAAAGATAAGCTATGAGGTGCTTCTATCCTATCCTATCCTGTCCGAGGCATTGATGAATTTATTACCTGCAATGGTACACCCATTCGAGTGCTCGATCGCAAGCTGAATCAACGCGAGAATAATCTTTGCCTACGTAACTCGACAACTCAAGGTTTGCAAGTAAAACTACACTACCCACGACCTGGAACTGGGAGCTATAGTGTTAGCACTCACGTTATGGAGACACTACTTGTACGGTACCAAGTGCATGATTTACACCGATCACAAGAGTTTCCAGTGCATACTCGAGCAGAAGGAGTTGATCATACGGCAACGCTGATGGATAGAACTCCTAAATGATTATGAATGTGCGATCAATACCACCTGGGCAAGGCAAACGTTATAGCTGACGCCCTCAGTGAAAGGAAACTAAACTTAAACGTGTTCGCGCGTTACATCTTACCATTCATTCGAACCTCCCTGAGCAAATCCGAAATGCTCAAGTTGAAGCTCTGAAGGAGGATAATCTGTTCGCCGAATCCATGCAGGGCATGGAAAAGCAACTCGAACTCGAGGAAGATGGCATCCACTACTTCATGGAACATGTATGGGTTCCATTCTACAGAAGTCTACGAGAGCTTGTGATGGACGAAGCACACAAGTCTCACTATCCAATACATCCTAATTCCGACAAGATGTATCATGATCTCAAAGTCTTGTACTGTTGGCCTAATGTTAGGATCTGAGTTTCTTATGATTGTGTTTTTGTTTTATAATTATGAAGATGAATGAGAATTGCAGCGGAATTAGAATGGAAACAAAACTTTCACACACAATCAAACAGGTAAATTGCTTTCAACACACATGTTTAACTTTGAACCGAATGATTAAATTTATTTCAATCTTCAATTACAAATGCGTGCATGTAATACAATCTCCCCCTCAGCCTAAGCTCACAATAGTTTGTTCGTATAGAATGACAAGTGGTGAAAGAGCTAATAGAACAATATAGGGTATTGTTCTATTTATAGGCACGCGCAAACCACTGAAGCATCTTTACTGACGTCACCATGAAAGTGACATCTAACCTCCTAACAACCTACAACCAATGATCTATACAAGTACTGTTGTCAAACAACTGATTACAATACAATACAAAGAAATAAACTAACTACTGCTTCTTCATTCCACTGCTTCAGCCCCAGCAGTGCTTTGTCTTCGGCAGTACTTGAACTAAGGCAATAAATTGACTCATCAGTGCTTTAGTCTTCAAACAGTCTGTAGCAGTTGTTGAAGATCAGCAGTTGTAGAAGAACAGTGGATGGAGGTCATCAAATGTTAGGGCCACTTCCAAGGGGAAAGATTGAGTACAAACATCTGCTTATTCTGGATCCACTGATCTGACACAGTTTTGGCTTTATCAACTGTTCCTTTGGTAGGGTTCAATCCCAACAATGTCCCCTAGAACAGATGATGCCAAAACCCTTCATTATTCTTGGATCTTTATTGCCTCATCAAAAGTTCCCTGACCTGACATTTCAATTGTAATTCAAAGTCCAAGGAACCTGTATCATTTTCATCCCTGCACAGTGGAAGCTCAAGGAGATCCTGAAGATCTTCAACACCCAGCCCAAGTGCTTGTTCCCTTGATATATGCTCCACTTTCCCATTGGATTTGAGCAATGTCAATACGTGGGTCTTTTGATCAGACTTCCACTTTAGTATTTTTTAACCCAATGGGTTTCTTGGGAGAGTTTTATTTGCTGATGAGTTTGGAGATGGAGGCTTGGTGATGACTGGTTGAGTAGCGTTTGTAGTTTTTGCCAATTCAGGATTTTATGCTATCATCTGCTGAAGGACCATCTTTATGATGTAATACCCTGCTGCTACATCTTCTGTTGTTTCTTTATCCATCTGCTTTTATTTCATTCTTTGATAAAGGAGGGCAGTAGGTGGAGCAGTGGATCTCCTGATTTGTAGCTTTTGTGGTTTGGTTGGAACCACTGCTTCAGGGTAAACAGGCTTTTGGGGAATTTTGGGATTCTTCTATCTCAACTCTTCCAACTTTTTGTAAGAGGCTATGACCTTATCTTTTGACCATATTGTCACCTGATTGCTTGACCCAAAATCAGCTGTAATAAGCTCTTCTTTCATTCTTTTCAGCCTTAGAGCCCTTTCAGGTACATTCTTCTTGTATTTTGACCAAACAGGAGGAGTGTGTTTTATTTTATCTTTGTTCATTTGTTGCACTCTTTCTAACTCCTCTTTGAGCTCAGATATGGTCCATTCTTTATATTGAGCTTTATCTGCCTTGTACTTTTTGAATGCCATGATGTGATCAAGGTAATATTTTCTCTGGCTTTCATCATCTCTTTCTGAAAATTTCTGACAAAGATCTTTTGCAAACTGCTCCAAAGTTCTGACTTGGGTGAGCAGATATTGAAAGTTTCTTTGAATCTTTTTGTCTGATTTTCCTTCTGTGTTTCTTTTAGAGATATCCTCTGCCTGTTGAGCCTTTAGCTTCAAGTATTGTTCAATGTTATTAGGCCTAGGATATCCTTGAAGAGATGGCAAGTTCCTTTTTGCAGGATCATCTTCAGAGTAGAAGGATTTTATTTCCTCTCTAACAGCTGGAAGATCTAATGGGTACTGGATAGCTGCAGGAACAATGGCAGTGTTTGGATTTAAGGCTTGTACTGAAGAGAGTGGAACAGGGTTTGGAATGGTTGTAAGGGTCACTGGTTGTGAAGAAGTTGGAGGGGGTGAAGAATCATCATCCAATATTTTCCTTCTCCTTTTTGGTTTAGGAGAGTTTGGTGGTGTTTTGGTGGGTTGAGTGGTGGTGATTTGAGTGGTAGGTGGTTGACTAATAGCTGTTGAAACAACTGGTGTTTCAACCACTGTTGTCATTACAACAAATGATGTGTCATCTGATGTCTTCTGCTTTTTAGCAGGTGGCTTTTGAGATGGTGGTTTTTGTGGTGGTGAGGATGTTTTTGGGGTGGCAATGGATTGAATGGTGAGGGCAGTGGTTGAAGTATGTGTTGAAGTGGTGGTTGTTGTAGTATTTGTGGCAGTTGTTGGGTTAACAACTGTTGAAATCACTGAAGTACCAACAGTTGTTGATACAACAGGTGTTTTAACAGGTGTTGGTTTGGAGGTTTGATGTGAGGAGTTTTTGGGAGTTTGGGGAGCATGTTTTGTGATTTTAGAAGGTGTGGTTTTGGGTTGCCTCACTTTTCTAGTGGGCTGCCTTCTTTTGGGATTAGGATTTTCTTGCTTTTCTTGCTCATCTTTGGGCTCAGAAGTACCCTGTTCTTCCATCTCCATTAAAACTTTCTTCTCTTCCTCAAACCTTGATTTTCCCTTTGCCTCCATTTCCCTTTTCAGCCTTGCTTTTTCATCAGCAAAGGCATTTAAGGTTTCATCAACCTTTTTGGAACCATCTGGCCTAGGGAGATCTGCAAGCATACTAGAATTATCTGGTGCAATGTATAGACCATCTTTATATCCTTTTTCTTTAACTGCTTCATTTTCTCCCCCATTTTGGCATCATTAGGTGGTGGGTTATCCACAAAAATGATTGAGGGAGGAGTAGTGCCAGTGGATTTCAACATGTGGGCCTTAATTTCCTTGATGTCTGCCTGTGTCTCTTTGAACCTAGCTTCCATCAAATTTCTGATCTTTTGAACTTGAATTTCATGTTGCTGATCAGCATATTCTCTTTGTTTGTGAAGCAGAGGTTGAAATAAACTCCAAAGCTCAGCAGCAGTGGGAGCGGATAATGGAACAGATGTTTGAGTTGGAGCAGCACTGGATGGTGCCTTTTGTGCTTGTAACAACTGTTGCAGCATTGTTTTGATTTCTGCAACAGTTGTGTCAATCTTGTCAACCCTCTCCGTCAATTCTTGGTACATTAAACCATCACCCAAGTTAATTGGATCATCTGATTTCCCACCAGTGGTGGTTGTATCAGTGGTTGACTTAGGGAAAGTATCTAAAAAATCATCCACTGATGGCCCTTTTTCTTGGTACTGGGGACTTCTTTCCTTAGGAGGGGTAACCAGTTTTAGTGAGCTCGTAAATACTGGGGACACCCTGGTCCCCAAAGAGGAAATTACCTTCAAGGGAGACTCACTTATGAAACTATTGTCCAAGTGTAAACCAGTGGGTTCAACACTTGTAGTAGCTGCTCCACTTGAACTACCACCAAGAGATACTTGTATCTCAAGGGGTGTAACCTCCTCAGTTGTTGGTGGGTTAGCAATGATAGGGAGCTCAGACTCAGTCACTTGTTGAGGTATATTCTCATTGATAGGTGGTTGAGAAGAACTGATTTCTGTCTGAGCTATATCAAGTGCATCCAACAAGGGTAATATTTGTGGTGGAATTTGGAGAGTGAGGATGGGTGTAGAAAGAGAATTTACCCCGGGAGCTGGGCTGTGGATGATAGAATCAAGTGATTCTAGAGCATCATAATGTGGTGTCCCTGTGCTTACAACCTGATCTTTTTGTGAAGATGCAGGATGAGTTTTAGGCTCGGGTTGAGATCTTTCTTCCAACTGCTATGAGCAAGTAGCAGCAGTGGTTATTGGTGACTTTTGTGTTGTCACTGGCAGTTGCTCTGGTATCTCATCTTCCAGAATTACCTTTTTTGTGGGTTTGGGGGGCTTTTTGGATTTTTTATGTTTGGGCTTTTTGGTGGATTTAGGTGTGGGTTTCTCAGCAGTGGTTGTGCTGCTGTGATCACCTTGAGCAGTGGGCTCAACAGCAGGTGCCTGAGGAGCAATGGTTGCTGCTAAAGTCTGCTCAGGAACCTCTGCATGTGTTTTGGAAGGTTTTGATAGCCCTGTGAATGTTTCAGAAGTGAGGCTGTTTATTTGACAAGGTTCTCCTTGAATAAGGACATGAGCATTATCTTTTGAAAATTTCTTTTTAAAATAGTAGCTCAAAAACCTTGGAAATAGTAAAAAGTATTTTTTATTAACATTTTTAACCAAGTCATTGAAGATCTCCTGGGAGTAGTTAAAATTTTCCTCATTCAATATAGCATAACCCAGGTATTGAATCTTCAATGGTATTTCATTGAAAGCAGTGGTTTTATTGGACACACACATAAGGAGGGTATGAAATAAAAACCTTGTGGCATGAGGAAAACTGCCTTTTTGTAAAGTATCCTTTTTCATTTCCTCTTCATACCCTCTCTCAAGAAAATCAGTTTGGTACTCCGACTTTGGGAATCAGCTTTTACCTTTAAAATAATCAAGTTCAAATACCTCCGAAATGGTTTGAGGTGTAATGGTAACTGGAACTCCCTTTATCGAAGAATTAATGGCTAAGGTCTTTTTACCCTCAGTATCAAGTTTAGCATTTTTCCAAACTTCTCGCTGGGTTTCCAGGTAAACTGTAGCATCATAGGTCAACAAAGTTTTGTACTTTGAAGACGAAAGGGGGTCAATGATAGATTCGAAGGTAGTGGTATGACTGGGTTTTTGAAGTAGACCCAAATAGTTGTGAGGAGCTTTGAATGGAAGAGCCATGGCGACTATGAGTGATTTGAATGATTTCGAGAAGAAGAAGATGGTGAGTGATTTGAGAGAAATGGAGAGAAATGGATGATAACTGCTTTGAGAAAGGAATTTTGAATTCGATTCGACAGTGAAAACCTTGTTTGGGGTTTTGATCAGGGTTTTATTAAGGGAAAAAGTGAATGCTGACGTCGCAGCAGTTACAAAAGGATCTGACGGTCAAGTACTGCCCACGTGACAACCTCTGATGAAAATGGATGACAGTTGTTAGGGAACCACTGATGGAACAATTTTCAATGGTTTGCAACGGTAACAAATGAAAACAGCGGTTGCTTTTAACTATTAGTGGATAGCTTATCAGTGGATGAAAACACTGATGTTTGATCGACAGTATTTACTAGGAAAATGAGAGAACAGAGGTTGACTTTCAGCAGTGGACAACATTTAACAGAACAGATGTTTGAACCAAACAGTGGTTATGGCTAGGGGTGCAAACGAGCCGAGCTACTCGCGAGCTACTCGAGCTCGACTCGAAAAAAAGCTCGAACGAGCCGAGCTTAAACGAGCTCGAGCTCGAGCCGAGCCTAAAAACAAGCTCGTTTAGTAAACGAGCCCGTACCCGAGCTTCGCTTATCGAGCTTTCTGTTTATATATTTTTTATTAATATATTAAACATATATTTTTATAATAATAATTACCATTTATATAAATATAAAAATTAACTAAATTATATGTATAATAATAATAATTAATATAAATTAATTAATAAATACTAAACGAGTCGAGCTCGAGCCGAGCTCGAGCTTGAAAAATTACCTTCGAGCCGAGCTCGAGCTTTAGAAATAAAGCTCGAATCGAGCCGAGATCGAGCTCGAGCTTTCATATGTTAAACGAGCTCAAGCTCGAGCCTGGTCGAGCTCGGGCTCGGCTCGGCTCATTTGCACTCCTAGTTATGACAGACTTTTAAGGATTTCATGAAAATTTTCATTTTTAGCTATTTTTAAGGATGGATTTTTGCTTTTCTGAAAACATTTTAATGCTTTTATTCATAGAAAAACAAGAATTTGCTTGTTATTCCATGTTCAGCATGCCAATCCTAGAGATCAAGCTTTCAAAGGTGGATATATCTAATGCTTTTGTTAGCACATCTGCCAGCTGATCTTTAGTTGGAACATGATGCAGAGAAATCAAACCTTTTTCATAGCAATCCCTCACAAAGTGATGTCTGATATCAATGTGCTTGGTGGTTGAATGGGAAACTGGATTTTTTATGATATTTTTTGTTGCCTGACTGTCCAAAATGAGAGGTGTCTTTAAGGCAGTGATACCAAAATCCAGCAACTGATTTTGAAGCCAAAGCAGTTGGGCTGTACAACTTGCAGCAGTTATATACTCTGCCTCAGCAGTGGATGTTGAAACAGCTGCTTGCTTTTTGCTTTGCCAAGACACTAAGCAATTGCCTAGGAATTGGCACCCTCCTGAAGTGGACTTCCTTGTTTTGTCAATTTTACCTCTTGTGAAACCAATGGAAAGAAGAAATGTGGAAAGAGTTTCATACCAGGCTCTAGGTGCTTGTTTCAAGCCATACAAAGCTTTATTTAGCTTGTAGACATGATTTGGATAAAATGGATCCTCAAAACCTGGAGGTTGACAAACATATACCTCTTCTTGAATTTCACCATAGAGGAAAGCACATTTGATATCCATTTGATACACCTTTATGTTGTGGTTGACAGCAAAGGCCAAGAACAGTCTGATAGCTTCCAATCTTGCTACAGGGGCAAAAGTTTCATCATAGTGAATGCCCTCTTCCTGTCTGAAACCTTGAACCACTAGCCTTGCTTTATTCTTGACAACAATGCCCCTTTCATCAGTTTTATTTTTGAAAACCCACTTTGTGCCAATAGGACTCACATCCTCTGGCAGTGGTACAAGCTCCCATACTTGTTGTCTTTTAAACTGTTGGAGCTCCTCTTGCATGGCTTCTACCCAGCTGTTGTCTTTTAGTGCCTCTTGGTACTTGACTGGCTGATGGAGAGATAGGAAACCAGCAAAAAGACAGATGTTGGATTGCTTTCTTGTGGTCACCCCTTCACTGATGTTGCTAATGATTTGGTCAGGTGGACGAGACTTCAAGAAGATTAGATCTCCTTTGTATGGAACTATGGCATTTAAGGGTGAGGGCTGCAGATGTGAATCATCTAAGCTAACCACTGATGCTGACTTTGATGATCCATCAGTGACTCGAAATAGAGGTGGAGGAATAGGTGGTAATGGTGTGGAAACATGTTGACTTTTATCCACTGTTTGAGGATTTTTATCAACAGTGTCTGATGATGTGGAAGCAGGGGTTAATGGGCTACTTTGGCCAACAATTATTGAGGTAAAAGTGGTTGAGCTTTGACAGCTGTTTTGAACATATGCTGCTCTACCATTTGATGCAGACTTTTGTTGTGGAATGATGACTTCATATCCATAGTCTGATGGAGGATTTTGAGATGGGTCTGCACTGTTAGTCTTGTGACAACCGTCAAATTTGCATGCATCCGTACAATTAATTAATATTGATTTATGCTTAATGACTGTGCTTAATTACAACTGATGACTTAAACTATTTTCTGATTTCTGTATCATACATACATGTGCATCACATTTCATACTGTCACACCATTTGTTACACACAAACTTTAGTGACATACTTGATGCACAAAGCACAGTTAGAACAATGAGCGGATAACTCAGAAATATATTGATAGTGCCAGTACATAGACAGACAGTGTTTTGAGACCCAGTCTGGGTCAGGGACAAGGTACTACACTAGTATAGTGCGTAGGGAAGTTAGGACCATAAAACTGCGTCACTAGGTGATAGATAAACTGCCGGGAAGTGCCTAAAACTCGCTTTAAGTGCAGAATTCTGCATTTTTTTTTAGCAAAATTCAGCATTTTAATATGCTAGTAACATGCAGAAAATTGACTAAATGGTCCTGAATGCTTTCCTAAGTGTTGGGAATTAATTGTGTTACAAAAGGGTACATAAAAGACATTATTCGGAATAACTTAACACTTTAACGGAACGGTATCTAACCGAACAACCGGACATTACCCGGGACACCAAAATATTGCAAGAAACTTTGTTTTATTATTCTTGAACTAGTTATGATCCCCGAATACCCCAACGCATTATTTATTGTGCCATACACATATAGTACTAGGTATTATACTTAACCTCCTAACTACTTACCATTTAACTTTACATTTTACCCCCTCCCCCATATGATTTTCGGTCACAAGCATGGCCCACCTCAAGATTTCTTCAATCTTCACTAAATCTCCTAGATTGCTTAATATTTTGTCTAGATTTCTGTTGGATTTCCCTTGGATTCTCTAAAGATCTCCTTGGATATTATAAGTAACCCACTTACCATTCAAAGATTCATTTTACCCCCCCCCCCATGTGAACTTACGGTCCTAGGGACCCCACCAAAGATCACCACCATACTCTCCAAGATTACATCTTATATTTTAATGGATCTTTGCTTGATTTACTTGACAAAATATTTAGAAGTGAGGTTATAAGTATGGTGCCAAGATCTCCATCATATCATTCATATCTTCCTCAACATCAACATCAACCTCACTCCTCTCACTCTCTCCTCTCTTCCTCTCGGCTCACACTAGGCCGCCACCACCACCACCCTATCACCACCATCTTCATCCATTTTCAAGCTCCATTCAAGTAGAAGAAGGTGTCTTGTGAAGATGGAAGCTTGGAGATCTTGAAGGAACTTCATACATTGCTTTTACACACCCTCTTCATCATCTTTGTTCTTGAGTTCTTCCCTATCTTTAAGCTAGTTGTAAGACTTCCTTAAACTCTTGTCTACTTTTATTTTCAAGGTTAAAAGATTATGTTATGATGAAATCATATGAACACTACAAGAACACAAACATAAAACATGAACATAAAGTTTTACATAAAGATCATGAGATGAAATGTGATGATGCATGATAAATCTGAGTTAAATAAACAATAACCTGCTGTAAATGAATTATGATCTGATATTAATCGTAATTAGAAAGTATGGTGATCGTATGTGTGCATTTTAGTGTCATTTAAGCTATAAATAGCATGCTGAGTAACATATCTAGCCAACTTTAACTGGCTGTAAATGGACCGTTATAAATCAAAAAATTGATTTTCTGAAGTCTAAATTATGTATTTTCGAAAAACGGATCAAATGGCACTGGAATCATATTTTTTGAGGTCGTTCGCTATTTTTAAAGGGGCGTTTTTCACAGCAGCAAAAGCTGCGTTTTTACTGCAGAAAATGTGTGTTGTGTTCTTCGTCATAACTTGAAATCCGTGTAGAATTAGCTCATGAAATTTGTATTGTAGATGACCACAGATGTCTTTGTAATTTTCCCACTAGAATTTCGTCAATCGGGCTTACGATGAATTTTAAATAAATTATTCCGTGGACTGCAGTCAGAAAGTGAGGAATCTGATTTCAGTCCGGTAAATGATTTTTTTTATAAAATATGGGTAATGAATTGGATCCCGATATTTTTACACACTAATATTTGGATTGTTTAAACCATTCTGTAAAAATTTGAGAAATTTTGGAGTAAGTTAACTATTTTATTCAAATGCCCGAAAACAGCCCAGTTTTGAATATTAAAGCTGAAACGACATAAGTAGTTTGTTGCGTGTCTAAATGTCGGGTAGGTTATCTGAGAACGATCTAACGTGTTATATGTCAAAGAAAATGATATGCTATTTAGCATGGACACCTCCATTTACAAAGAAAACTATGGAAAAATTTTCTGAAAATTTCAACACTTAGTAAATATTTTCTAGACTAGTGTTTACTAGTATATTTTAGACAATGTTTTTCAAACATAAACCGCACCCTAATTTTTGTAACAAAATACAAAGTCTCGGAGGTTGGTTTTATACATGAAATTGGTTAAATATATATTTAGAATATATATTTTACACTAAGACACTTGTGTGAACATTTGTTATTTTGTGGAATAGTTATATTATTTTAGGGTAAAATAATATAATTTACAAATTACCATGACAATTACAACTCCAAAATAATACAAAAAATTACAAGGAAATATTCCGGAACATACTTTTGCAAATATATTTTTGGTAAATACTGTTTGGATACAAGAAGTGAAAATACATTATTTTTGGGAAAAATATATATTTTGGAATACATTATTTTTGGGACAAAATAGGTTATTATATATTCTCTAAAGTGGGACTTGAAAAAAAAGTGTTTTGGAAATATATATTGGGAATATTTTGACGTATCTTTATTTAGAATAATACACCGGAATACGACGCCAATACATGGCAAGTTATACGAACACAAGAATACGAATACACAAGTATGAGATACTCCCATCCTTGGGAAGGAAATGCGAATAACAATACTTGAGAAGTGTTATTACAAAAATATTGAAAACACTCTAAAACGTAACTCAAAGGCACTAATCAATACTAAGACAAGGCACGACCCGCTCGTCTAACGGACCGTATTACGCATGTAGGTAGTCGTGCGTTCTAGAGGAAGCTTCGAGTTACATTGGATACGAAGACGCAATACAGTGAGTTCATGTCCCCCTTTTCTCTTAACTGTTTTCAGTTTTACAACTTTGGGGGTGAAATACATGTTACAATTATACAGACATTTTTATACATGGTATGGTTAGCTTAAGGAGGGCATACTACTTAGATCATGTGAGTGGGTAGGCGGATACTTAAGGCCATTAATCCTCGTTATAGGACCGAGGGACATGAGTGATAGATCTATTCGGGTGTAGCGAGCCCCACTCCTGAGTCCGCTGAGTGGACCATGAGGTGACTATGTCTTACCAACGAAATCTGCTAGGTTTGAGTCTTCCTGCATCACTTCACACATATTAATGGCCTTGCAAACCATTGGTGATCTCTTTTTCCTTATTGCTACAAACCAGGGACTTACATACATACGTACAACATTACAAAGGTTTATACATACACACAAACGAACACATGAACTCGCTCAACTTTTGTTGATGTTTTCAAACTACATGTATTTCAGGGAATTTATAAGTGGATCTGGCGGGCGTTGGAAGTTTTTATGCTGCGTTAAGAATAAAGATGTCATCCATGGTCTTTGAGTTTGGGTCAGTGTGTCTCTTTCCTTGACAAGACACGCCCTCCAAACCTTGGTGCTATTTAATATCTTTTGATGAATCCTTAGTGAACTCATAAACATTTTGTATGATTGTAAAACTTGAAATGTAAGTCTACGCTTTTGAAACAAGGTTGTTATGTTTTAAACTTATTTTTTGGATGAAAATCTATGGTTTTATCATATAGTTGATGTTATGATTGAATGCAATGATATTAAAGAAGTCACACCAATAACCCACGCTTCCACAAAAGTCAGGGTGTGACAGCTTGGTATCAGAGCTTCGATCGTAGCGAACTAGGATTCTTTCTCGAGTCTAGACTATGATCAATAGGGCTCTCATGAAAACGCTTTTACAAACATGTTTTCATTGCATACACAAAACGTCCAGATCCAGGGAACAAACATTTTTACAAACAAAAGGCATAATTACACATTTCAAAGGGCTATGTTTATAATTCAGTCTTAGAGACTGAGGGAGGATCAGTCTTATAGACTATGGGAGGATCAGTCAGTCTTAGAGACTGGGAAAGTTTGGTCTTAGAGACCGGGAATTTAGTCTTAGAGACTGGGAAAGTTTGATCTTAGAGACCAGGGATTTAGTCTTAGAGACTGGGGAGTTGGTCTTAGAGACCAGGAAGTTAGTCTTAGAGGCTAGGGAATTGGTCTTAGAGACCAGGGAGTTGGTCTTAGAGACCAGGGAGTTAGTCTGAGAGACTAGGGAGTTCAGTCTAAGAGACTGGGTGGGATAGTCTGGGGAAGACTAGGATGATTACTTGCTTACATTGTTATCATATACATGCTTAATTGATGATTATTGATAAACGTGCATATGTGGAAACTGTTTGCATACGCTAACTGATAGTGATTACTATGGAAATTCATACTATGACTACCACGTACCGACACACATGCCACCTTGATTAGAAAGCGGGTTGTCAGACATTGATGACCCCATGGCCGCCGCCACAGATAATGAGACTGCACCTGCGCCAGAGATATTTACTTCAGACACTGAGAGTGATCGTGATATGCTGACCAAGGGCAAGGACGACTTACAATAGTCCGCGCTACCAGATTTTGGGGATGATTTATCCATGCTGAAGGCTTCTCTGACAAGAATCCTCCTTTTACTCTTGTTTCAGTCCATGACCACTTCATCACTGGTCACCCCGATGGTGAACACACCATGGCTCCGATCCTCGACAATACGCCTTCTATGGACATTCCTTCCGAAGGTAGGCTACTCAACGAATAATTGACGATGACATTGGCGTGTTATTGATGGTCCTTCCGATAACACTTACGAGGATGGAAAGTTAGACGAGAACGTTGTTACTAATTTCACTTTTTGAGACCCCTGTTAACAAGCTATCCTCTGATTCTAGCATGCATTCAGACTCCTTTGAGTCTGTGACATTTACAGCCTTATAGATGGCCGGATTACAACATTATACTACTGACACAGACGACGACGCCGTTATGACTGCTGCACTATCACTTGCTCGAGGCACCACATCGTTACACGACCTAGAGACTGCCCCTGAGCTAGCTTCTGCACCTTTGTGGGACAGCTTGATGTTGCACCTGCTGATCCTGCACCCTTGCTTGATTATGACCCTGTTTCTTTTTGTATACCGAACATTACATCCCTTATATCTGACCCAGTACATGTGCCTGATGATCTCCTTATCGGTCGAGACGTTTGTTTGTGCACCTTCACCGCTGATATCGCTCCTATGAAGACCGACGTCCATTGCACTGACATGCCTATTGCTTCCTTTTAAAACATACCCGCACCCCGGGAAGGTACTCCAGGTCAGCACCCGCATAACGATCCTTCTGCTACGGCAGCATTTTCCCCGACCTCACAGGCCGCACTGTTTGCTACTTTCACCTCTACATCGCTGGATGAGCCATATCGATGGTTCTTATCACACACTACGCTAATGTTAGACCCTTACACTATGGAGGCTACACCAGGGATGAATTGCTCCTATAACATCAGCTACACCATGTCTATTGCCAGCATACTTTGATCCTCCACAATTATCAAGAGCGGCAGAACAGATAATTACTTCAACGTGTACACAAGCCCGAGGAGGAAGTCCACGCATGTTAACATTTTACTTTTCTTTCCTCTTCCACCCCAGACACCGGTATAGTGGTTTCTGGATTATGCGGATTGCATTACATTTGGGGTAAAGACACTAATGATAAGCCGGGATTGTCGAGACTTTTAAAGACCACTTCAGACTATGTGATTTTTATACACTGATATACTTGTTGGGCAAGGGTAGGGTGACCCTTTGTCGCTCTTGATGTGCTACATTTTGAAAGACAATACAATTGTGGTCAGGGAATAATGAGAGCCCAGTCAACATTAAACATGCGACAATACTTTGTGGCCAATGAACAACGAAAGCTCAGTCTCTATGTCTTCGTTAAGCACAACTGTTGATCCATATATGTGTGTTGTAATTATAATGCTACGTGCTTGCTTACTATGCTCTCATTAAACATAATTTCCAAAATTGCTTGGTTATGCTATGACTATGCTATTGCTTACTTGGTTGGTATGATAACCTATTATGTGTATGTACATATGACCACTAAACAACTAAATGCACTTCCTGAACAAATAAGACTTGACCTAACCAATCTTCTTCTTAGAAGATGTCGATACAAGGGAACATCGCTACCAACAACCCTTCGCCGACAACAGCGGCAGAACTACAAGAGCGCATCTCGCAGACCATCCCACAGCTCGAGGCCCTTCACTCCGAACACGGCAGAGGTACCTCAGGAAATAACCCACCCAGCGGCTGCACCTACGAACACTTCTTGAACCACAAACCTCGAGAATTCGACGGCACTGGGGGTGCCTTAGCTTTTGTGCATTGGGTTGAGAAGACAGATTATGTTTTGCGACTAAGTAACTGCGCCCCAGAACATCAGGTCGCGTACATAGCTGGACTGTTTGTTGATGGGGCTCTGTCATGGTGGAACCTTCAGGTTCAGACAATGGGCGAGACAGCTGCGTATGCTTTGACGTGGGACGAACTAAATGAACTGATGCGTAATAGATATTGCTCGAGGGCAGAAGTCCAGAAGTTGGAAACTGAACTGTGGAACTTGAAAATGGAAGGACCAAAGATAGCTGAGTATGTGCAGAGATTTAACGATTTATCACAAGTTGCTACGCTCCTGGTGGGACCAGAGTTTAAGAGAATTGAACGTTTCATAGGGGGATTGGCACCTCAGATTCTAAGCCTGGTAACAACATCTAAACCTTCAACGATCACCGAGTCTATCAACACAAGCGTGGCGCTCAATGAAGAAGCGGTTAGGCTAGGAAAATTTTCCAGTATGGAAAAGAAAGAGGAGACTCCTGTAGAGTCATCTGGAGATAACAAGAGAAAGCTCGCAAATTTCAAAAAGATTACTCAGGCGAGTAACAAAAAGAAGGCCAAAAAGGGAAAAGACTACATGGGTATCCTACCTAAGTGCGACAATTGTTTACGTTATCATGGCGGGCGATGTAAATATGGAAAATGTGATAACTGTGGCAAGAGGGGGCATCCTAAAGAAACTTGTAGGCAAGATACGGAACATAGTAATAGAGACCAAGACGATAGCGAGAATCACGGAGGAAACAACGACAATGACAACTATCCAGGCAGGACGAGTGACAAACAAAAACGTGCTCAAGGTTGTCTTAACTGTGGAAGCAAAAAGCATTTCAGAAAATACTGTCCTAAGGAGAACCAGGCACAAGGATGAAAAGCCCAACACCGGAGCTAGGGAGACACGCCAGGAATTCAAGTATCGGTACATTCCATATTACTCAACGTTATGCATCGGTGTTGCCAGATACTGTTGCAAATTCTAAGCTTCGCATCTCTAGAGTTTGAGAGTATACTTGGGTTAGTAGCAAGTAACTTAGATAACTCGCACTCGATGGAACTAGCCAAGTAAAGCTAGTGGAAGCCAACGCAGTAATTAGAAACGGCAAGATAGAACCCGGAGAGCGTAAGTTTACGCTTGATCCGCTGCCAGTTGATGTTGGGAAACTTTGACGAGGTAATTGGATGGATTGGTTGTCAAGTGATCGAGAGGAGATTGATATCCGCATCTTGATGCCGAACGAAGAAGCAATCACGACTCATGAAGCAGGATATGCCTCTACGAATTACTAAATCTTGGGAGGCACAAAAGTTTTCGCATAAAGGATGTGTTGTTTTCTTGGCTCATGTCGGGGACAAGGGAGTCGAAGAACCAAAACACGAAGATATTCCTGTGATAAGGGAATACCCTGAAGTCTCCCCCGAAGACTTTCCAGAATTATCTCCTCAACAACTAGTCGAATTTCGCATCAATTTGATTCCAGGCGTTGCGCCTGTAGTCGATGCACCTTAGCGACTTACACCTTCGGAGATGCAAGGATTGGCAGTATAACCTCAGAAGTTGATAGAGAAGGAAGATAACAGACCAAAATCCCCTTTTGGGTAACCCCAATTCTGCTCGTCAAGAAGAAGGACGATGATTTTCAAATGAGCATCAACTACCAGGAGCCGAACGATCTAACTCACAAGAGTCAGTAACTATTGCTGAGAATTAGCGAATTTCTTACTTAACTAACTGTGAGGATCCAACTACTACTTCACGACTGATCGATGATCGAGTGTCTTTAGCTGGGAATTCAGGAAGAAAGTATACCGTGGAAATTGTGGGACAATAACTTGTTTGAACATACACAAAAATGGTGTTTCCAATACAATGCACAAAACAGATTTACATAGAATACGAAACCATGAGGATCTAGGAAACTTGTACTTAGGAACTTTGGGAACCCTGGTCCAAACTCGTCAAGGTTGACACTTAGGAACCGTATCTGTTAACTTAATCAAACACCATTAACCTGACATATATGCCATTTCAGTTAACAAAACAGAAAATACTTAAATTTCTTTTGTTGAAATCTTCACTTTTGCTTCTAGCAAGTAGATGTTTGCATCTCTACTCCCCTGAATGGTCGTTGCATTACGTCAATTCTCTTCGCTGAGAGCGAACACACATTTGCATCGATACTTGGTCATTACCTCGTACTCATTGTTTCGTTACTTGAAAACTCATATGTTACGCATGCACTATTTGTTATGCATGCGGTTTCATTTCAAACGCTTCATTGAAGTTCGAATATTATATTGCTAAATCTAATAACTGGTTTGTGATCCGAATGACCCACATTATTGTAATTATTGGCTCTATTGTTATCAACTCAACACACTCTCTCGAAACACCTTTTTTTATTTCGAGTTACATTCATGGTTTATCTTTGCAACCATGCCGAGATTCCCTTGTTAATACATATGTTTATTGTCAAGTTACGCTGAAACCAAGTTCAATTGCTTGAACTTATCCATTTCGCATATTCAATTTAATACACCATATAATGTATTGGGAACATCATATTCAAATATTTTTGCAAAGGTTCTTTCGTTTCGAGTCGTAGTAGATCTGATTGGTCTACGACTCCACTAAATCGTTTGTTAGTTTCAATACCTTGTGGAAATGATTTCACAAAATTGAGCTTGCGCTAATTTGATTACTCACTTCATACACGGATTTAAATTATTTATTTGCTCTAAATCCATCTCGTTTATCACGATTAAAGCGGTCTCAACACAGTTGTGTGTTAAGGCAATGGTACATAGATTCATTTCATAACATAATGTACCTCCCAACGATTCTTTCATTGTCTATCGAATACCTTGCGGTACTTAATACTTTTTCACCTTTGATAAAAAATAGTGGCTCTTTGATGTTCCGTATTTAACTGAAAACTATATGACATTGTGAAAATCAAATCTTCATATTGTCTCTGTACACTTTCAATTGATTTCAGGCACGGTGAACTTGTTCAGCCACCACTATTATTGAATCTCGTCATTTCGACACCTTGTGGTTTCGTTAGCTTGTGCTAATCATGGTCAACTATTTCACACAAAACTACATATACTTTTGTCAACCTGTCATATAAACATTTCTGATGCAACTACGAATTAAGACAATGATACACCAGATTTTCTTGTACTTCATTCGGTGTATTTTCACAATTCGAGAATGTCAACACACTAAACCTTACCATTCATCTATTCGGAAGTTGACATATCATTTCTATGTTACTATCACAATTGAGTTGTTGATTATGAATTCATATAGCGGATGCTATGATTTGTGAAAACTCGTTTGCATATTGTGACCGATTATTGAGAATCCATTAGGCAAAACTCCTTCGTTACACCCCTATTAACTGAGTTACACTAGATTATACATCTATACATCTCATGTCTCTTGACATCAAATGCTAGAACACATATTTGTTTAACCATTGGGTCCCTGTTGTTGAAATACATGCTTGGATCCGCCTGATTTGAATAATTTTTGATTCGGTTTGGTGATTATCTACCTCGGTATTATTCATATACATACACGCATAATGAAACCCTAAGGAGATAAGGTAGTACAAATTTCGAGGACGAAATTTTCTTAACGGAGAATGTGAAAACCGTCAAATTTGCATGCATCCGTACAATTAATTAATATTGATTTATGCTTAATGACTGTGCTTAATTAAAACTGATGAATTAAACTGTTTTCTGATTTCTGTATCATACATACATGTGCATCACATTTCATACTGTCACACCATTTGTTACACACAAACTTTAGTGACATACTTAATGCACAAAGCACAGTTAGCACAGTGAGCGGATAACTCAGAAATATACTGATAGTGCCAGTACATAGACATACAGTGTTTTGAGACCCAGTCTGGGTCAGGGACAAGGTACTACACTAGTATAGTGCGTAGGGAAGTGAGGACCATAAAACTGCGTCACTAGGTGATAGATAAACTGCCGGGAAGTGCTTAAAACTCGCTTTAAGTGCAGAATTATGCATTTTTCAGCAAAATTCAGCATTTTAATATGCTAGTAACATGCAGAAAATTGACTAAATGGTCCTGAATGCTTTCCTAAGTGTTGGGAATTAATTGTGTTACAAAAGGGTACATAAAAGACACTATTCGGAATAACTTGACACTTTAACGGAACGGTATCTAACCGAACAACCAGACATTACCCGGGACACCAAAATATTGAAAGAAACTTTGTTTCATTATTCTTGAACTAGTTATGATCCCCGAATACCCCAACGAATTATTTATTGTGCCATACACATATAGTACTAGGTATTATACTTAACCTCCTAACTACTTACCATTTAACTTTACATTTTACCCCCTCCCCCATATGTTTTTCGGTCACAAGCATGGCCCACCTCAAGATTTCTTCAATCTTCACTAAAATTCCTAGATTGCTTAATATTTTTCTAGATTTCTCTTGGATTTCCCTTGGATTCTCTAAAGATCTCCTTGGATATTATAAGTAACCCACTTACCATTCAAAGTTTCATTTTACCCCCCCCCCCCCATATGAACTTACGGTCCTAGGGACCCCACCAAAGATCACCACCATACTCTCCAAGATTACATCTTATATTTTAATGGTTCTTTGCTTGATTTACTTGACAAAATATTTAGAAGTGAGGTTATAAGTATGGTACCAAGATCTCCATCATATCCTTCATATCTTCCTCAACATCAACCTCACTCCTCTCACTATCTCCTCTCTTCCTCTCGGCTCACACTAGGCCGCACCACCACCACCCTATCACCACCATCTTCATCCATTTTCAAGCTTCATTCAAGTATAAGAAGGTGTCTTGTGAAGATGGAAGCTTAGAGATCTTGAAGGAACTTCATACATTGCTTTTACACACCATCTTCATCATCTTTGTTCTTGAGTTCTTCCCTAGCTTTAAGCTAGTTGTAAGACTTCCTTAAACTCTTGTCTACTTTTATTTTCAAAGTTAAAAGATTATGTTATGATGAAATCATATGAACACTACAAGAACACAAACATAAAACATGAACATAAAGTTTTACATAAAGATCATGAGATGAAATATGACGATGCATGATAAATCTGAGTTATATAAACAAGAACCTGCTGTAAATGACTTATGATCTGATATTAATCGTTATTAGAAAGTATGGTGATCGTATGTGTGCATTTTAGTGTCATTTAAGCTATAAACAGCATGCTGGGTAACATTTTCAGCCAACTTTAACTGGCTGTAAACAGACCGTTATAAATCGAAAAATTGTTTTTCTGATGTCTAAATTATGTATATTCGAAAAATGGATCAAATGGCACTGGAATCATATTTTTTTGAGATCGTTTGCTATTTTTAAAGGGGCGTTTTTCACAGCAGCAAAAGCTGCGTTTTTACTGCAGAAAATGTGTGTTGTGTTCTTCGTCATAACTTGAAATCTGTGTAGAATTAGCTCATGAAATTTGTACTGTCGATGACCACAGATGTCATTGTAATTCTCCCACTAGAATTTCATAAATCGGGCTTACGATGATTTTTAAATAAATTATTCCGTGGACAGCAGTCAGAAAGTGACGAATCTGATTTCAGTCCGGGAAATGATTTTTTATAAAATATGGGTCATGAATTGGATCCCGATAGTTTTACACACTAAAATATGGATCGTTTAAACCATTCTTTAAGAATTTGAGAATTTTTGGAGTAAGTTAACTATTTTATTCAAATGCCCGAAAACAGCCCAGTTTTGAATATTAAAGCTGAAACGACATAAGTAGTTTGTTGCGTGTCTAAATGTTGGGTAGGTTATCTAAGAACGATCTAACGTGTTATATGTCAAAGAAAATGATATGCTATTTAGCATGGACACCTCCATTTACAAAGGAAACTATGACAAAATTTTCTGAAAATTTCAACACTTAGTAAATATTTTCTAGACAAGTGTTTACTAGTATATTTTAGACTATGTTTTTCAAACATAAACCGCGCCCTAATTTTTTTAACAAAATACAAAGTATCGGAGGTTGGTTTTATACATGAAAATGGGTAAATACTTTTTGAATACAAGAAGTGAAAATACATTATTTTTTGGGAAAATATATATTTTGGAATACATTATTTTTGGGACAAAATAAGTTATTATATATTCTCCAAAGTGGGACTTGAAAATATAAGTGTTTTGGAAATATATATTGGGAATATTTTGACGTATCTTTATTTAGAAAAATACACCGGAATACGACGCCAATACATGGCAAGTTATACGAACACAAGAATACGAATACACAAGTATGAGATACTCCCATCCTTGGGAAGGAAATGCGAATAACAATACTTGAGAAGTGTTATTACAAAAATATTGAAAACACTCTAAAACGTAACTCAAAGGCACTAATCAGTACTAAGACAAGGCACGACCCGCTCGTCTAACGGACCGTAATACGCATGTAGGTAGTCGTGCGTTCTAGAGGAAGCTTCGAGTTACATTGGATACGAAGACGCAATACAGTGAGTTCATGTCCCCCTTTTCTCTTAACTGTTTTCAGTTTTACAACTTCGGGGGTGAAATACATGTTACAATTATACAGACATTTTTATACATGGTATGGTTAGTTTAAGAAGGGCATACTATTTAGATCATGTGAGTGGGTAAGCGGATACTTAAGGCCATTAATCCTCGTTGTAGGACTGAAGGACATGAGTGATAGATCTATGCGGGTGTAGCGAGCCCCACTCCTGAGTTCGCTGAGTGGATCATGAGGTGAGTATGTCTTACCGACGAAATCTGCTAGGTTTGAGTCTTCCTGCATCACTTCACACATGTCAATGGCCTTGCAAACCATTGGTGATCTCTTTTTCCTTATTGTTACATACCAGGGACTTACATGCATATGTACAACGTTACAAAGGTTTATACATACACACAAACGAACACATGAAATCGCTCAACTTTTGTTGATGTTTTCAAACTACATGTATTTCAGGGAATTTATAAGTGGATCTGGCGGGCGTTGGAAGTTTTTGTGCTGCGTTAAGAATAAAGATGTCATCCATGGTCTTTGAGTTTGGGTCAGTGTGTCTCTTTCCTGGACAAGACACGCCCTCCAAACCTTGGTGCTAATTAATATCTTTTGATGAGTCCTTAGTGAACTCATAAACATTTTGTATGATTGTAAAACTTGAAATGTAAGTCTACGCTTTTGAAACAAGGTTGTTATGTTTTAAACTTATTTTATGGATGACAAATCTATGGTTTTATCATATAGTTGATGTTATTATTGAATGCAATGATATTAAAGAAGTCACACCAATAACCCACGCTTCCGCAAAAGTCAGGGTGTGACAAGTCTTGACATAAACATTTTCAAAAGTAAATTTATCAAGATCAAAAAAAATCTGTAGGGTTCGTAGGGATTTTCATTGAAGAAAGTTCATTGAACTTCACAATCAAAGTCTCTTCCACTGTTTTGGTCCTTGTGTTAACCACTTTGTAGGCCTTAGTAGTGGTTGAGTATCCCAATTGATATCCACTGTCTACTTTGCTGCAAATTTTGAGATGGAATCTTTTAAATTTAAAATGAAGCATGGGCAGCCAAATGCTTTGAAGTATGAGATCAGTGGTTTTATTTTATACATAATTTCATATGCAGTCTTTTGATGCCTAGGGTTAATATAAACTCTGTTCTGGACATAGCAAGCAGTGTTTACTGCCTCTGCCCAGAAAGTTAATAGCAAACCTAAATCTGCAAGCATAGTCCTGGCTGCTTCAATCAGAGTTCTATTTTTCCTTTCAACCACCCCATTCTGCTATGGTGTTCTTGGAATGTTGTACTGCCTTACAATTCCTTTTGACACACAGAAGGCATCCAACTCCTTATTTTTGAATTCTGTGCCATTGTCACTCCTGAAGACCTTTACTAGCAAGTCAAACTGCTTTTCAACCTGTGTCACAAAGTCTTGCAGAATGCCTGCAGTCTCATCTTTGGAATGTAAGAAATAAGTCCATGTAAACCTAGAAAAGTCATCTACAATTACCAAACAATATCTTTTCTTTTTGAGACTCATGACTTGAACTGGGCCAAACAAATCCATGTGCAGCATTTGCAGACACTTGGTTGTTTTGGACTCTTCAATGGACTTAAAAGAGCTTTTATGTTGTTTTCCTTTTAAGCAGGAAACACAATGCTCAGGACAGGTGAACAGTTTTTGAGGAAGACCTCTTACTAACCCCTGTTTTGACAAAGCAGTGATTGTCTTGAGATTTGTGTGCCCCAATCTCCTGTGCCAATGTTCTGTCTCTTTGTTAGAGGCAGCTGAGAACAGACAGGCATCAGTCCTGGGGCTCTCTTTTGACAAATCAACTACATAAACATTGCCACTCCTTTGAGCAACAAGTTGAGTTTTTCCATTATTTATTATTTCTTCAATCTTTTTGACCATTTCTGGTCCAACAATCCTACAACACTCCTTAATAAAGAATGAGACATAGCCCTTATCACTCATTTGAGAGACACTAAGAAGGTTGAATTTTAGATTGACATTTTCAAACTTAATATTTCCAGACTGAATTGTACCAGACCCCATCACCTTCCCTTTACCATTATTACCAAAGGATATACCCCCCCCCCCCTCCATGAGTTTTGAATTCTTTGAGTAGGGCTCTACATCCTGTCATGTGCCTGGAGCCTCCACTATCTACATACCAAAGACTATCTAAGCATGCAGAAGCTCCCTGCACATCAAGTAAAAGGTTAGTTCATGAGGGTCTCCAAAGCCAATAAGGCATTGGATGGGGTCTCCCCAGTGTCAATGTTAAGTTCAGGTGGATGGACAGTGGTTAGCTCAGGGGTTTGGACAGTTTTAGAACTGGTTTTCTCTAACCACTGTTGGGGGTCTTGCCCTATCATCTGCTGGTACCCAAAGGGATGCCTGTTCACTTTTGGTTTAGAGGGCTTTTTGTAAGCCTCATAAACATGTGGGACCCTAGGGTATGGTGGTTGACCTTTACCTCTTCGGTATTGGTTTGCAAGGGGTGCATCAGTCACCTGAACTTCTCTTTTAACAGAGGTTTGGTTCAGCTGTTTTGTAACAGCTGTTTGAACTGGCACAAACAGTGGTTGTTGTTTGACTTGTGGTTTTGATGAACTCATTGGTGTTTTTGACATGTACTCTTCCTTTTTGACCTCAAAGGATTTCAGGTACACACACTGTTGAGTAGAATGGTTTGATTTACCACAGATGGTGCAGCTCTGTGAAGGTACAATAGTACTTGTTTTGTTAAGATCATAGGATTTTAAGTGAAAATAATCTATGGTCAAGTGATTTTTCTTTTCACAAAAGTCACAAAACAAGTTTTTAATCTTTTCTCTTTTGTTCTTCTTTTCAAACTCCTTTGCAACAGAGTTTTGAACCACTGTTGGGATGTCCATAAGAGGAATAACTTTGGCCTTAGGAGCTTTGACACCATCAGTGGTTGTGAAGTCCATGGGTTTGAAGTTTTCAAGGATGTCACACTCATCAGACCATGTGGGTTTAAATTGGTATTTCTCAATTTCCTCAAAAGTTGAGGTCTCCACAGATCTTTCCAGAGTGATCTTGTTACCAAGTTTATCAGTTATTTTAACCACTTGGCCATCCTTGTTTTTGGGAATGATTTCAACAAAATCAGATTCATTTACAGCATTGTTTTCAACTTGGTCATGCTTTCTAAAACCTACACCAAATTTTACATTGCTTTTGATATGTTTTTCAAGCATAACTTCATAACCTTTGCAGCATTCCACCCATTTTTCACAAGTAATCTGGGTGGATTCCAACTCCTTTTTGCAGCCTTGATATTTTTCTATCATAGTCTGGAGTTGGTCCTTGGTTATGCTATGCTCTTGTTTGAGATTGCAGATTTCGTTATCTTTTTCAGCCAATTTGATTTTTAGTTCTTTTAAAGACCTTTCAAATTGAACTTCATCATTTAACACTCTATCCCTAAGGTTTTCATTCACCTCTTTAATGTTAGAAAATGCTATGATGCATTTGTCTGAACACAGATTTTTAAGAACCTGAGGTGATACCTTGGCCGCAGCCATCATGGCACAGTCACAAACATGCTCTTTCTCATCAGCCACCTTCTCTACCTTTTCACCATGTTTCTTCTCTTCTTCTTCAGACCAGGTGTCAGACAATGGTTCTAACAGGGGTTCTGAATTTTCTCCCAACAGTATTTCACCAACAACAGCTGTAACCACTGCTTCAGTAATTTGGTCCACTGCTTCATCACTTGACTGTCCTTCTTCAGCTTCTAGCCCCTCTTGTATTGACTCTAATGCCATCAAACAAAAATCATCATTTGAAGAATCATTAGTAGCATAGAGTGCAAAATTTTCATCACCTAGCTCATCAGGTAAGCTGCTCCAGTCAACAAAGCCTTTGGTGAAAAGCTTTGCTGATCTGGTTGAACCACTGCTGGTGCAGTTTGTTGAGGTGCAGCTTGTTGTACCTGAACCTGAGGAGCAGGGGCCTGGACATACTATACTGAGGAACAGTGGTTTGAACATAATGCACAGGCACAGGGGTTGCAGGGTGAGCATAATGAGCAGTGTTTACATGAGCAGCAGGGGCATATTGGGCATACTGCACAGTGTTTTGGTTATTTTATGGTCTCGGGTTTGAGCTAGGATGTATGATAATTGGAACAGTGGTTTGACTCCTGCATTCCCTAGCAAAATGACCTAACCTATTACACTTATAGCATTTAATTTTTGATTTATCCAGCCCCACTTTTAGATTCCCATGTAACCCTGGAAATTTTCTCCCTGTCCTTTTGTAAAACTTGCTGGTTCAAACACTCAGCAGTGCAAGTTGATGCAAAATGTCCATTTCCTCTAAGTCACTTGGATCAAAATATTGAAGGTCATTGAGTTCAAACCATAGATTGTCAGAGTTCTGGCTTTCTCCATTAGCTGTGAAAGCATAACTGGATGAAGGAGGATCAGAGTTGAAGTTTGCACTAGTAGTTATGTCAATAAAATGATCATAACTCTGATCCTTACTACTGCCAGACTCTTCCTGACCCAAAAGAGCTGTGTTGCCAAATGAGTAGTCATCAGCAACTTTGCCAGACTCTTGCAACTTCTTTTTCTGGTTTAACTCCCTTTCATAGGTCAGGAGTCTACCATGAAGTTGGGTCAGGGTCAGATCTTTGAATCCAACTGAATTTCTAGTCACAAAAGCAATTGTATCCCATTTTTCAGGTAGTGACCTAAGAAAACTGCTATACCGGACTTCCAACATCCGGTATTCTGTTGAGCAAGGATGTGACCCATCCTTCCCTGCCAGATGTTGTATTCATTTCGTTTCAACATGGGTTGTTTGAAGAGTGAACAGATGCTATTGTTAACATCTTGTGATTGTGACGTCATCCTGGTTGTTTTACAAGCACTGATTAATTAACTTTGCTCATGATTAAACCTTACTATGTTTTTCAACAAAACAAACAATTATAAGTATCAACGATTATGAGCTGAACTTTTACGTCAAAATGATTGTTAGATCAAATTTGACAGTCCTTGCTCTGATATCAATTGTTAGGATCTGAGTTTCTTATGATTTTGTTTTTGTTTTATAATTATGAAGATGAATGAGAATTGCAACGGAATTAGAATGGAAACAAAACTTTCACACACAATCAAACAGAAGAATTGCTTTCAACACACATGTTTAACTTTCAAACTTCAATTACAAATGCATGCATGTAATACAATCTCCCCCTCAGCCTGAGCTCACAATAGTTTGTTCGTACAGAATGACAAGTGGTGAAAGAGAGAATAGAACAGTACAGGGTACTGTTCTATTTATAGGCATGAGCAAACCACTGAAGCATCTTAGCTGACGTCACCATGAAAGTGACATCTAACCTCCTAACAACCTACAACCACTGATCTATACAAGTACTGTTGTCAAACAACTGATTACAATACAATACAAAGAAATAAACTAACTACTGCTTCTTCATTCCACTGCTTCAGCCCCAGCAGTGCTTTGTCTTTAGAAGTACTTGAACTAAGGCAGTAGATTGACTCATCAGTGCTTTAGTCTTCAAACTGTCTTTAGCAGTTGTTGAAGATCAGTAGTTGTAGAAGAATTGTGGATGGAGGTCATCAGATGTTAGGGCCACTTCCAAGGGGAAAGATTGAGTACAAACATCTGCTTATTCTGGATCCACTTATCTGATCCAGTTTTGGCTTTATCAACTGTTCCTTTGGTAGGGTTCAATCCCAACACCTAACATGAGAGCTATCATTTTGACATATGTTAGCAAGTGCGTGACCTGCGCTAAGGTCAAGATTGAATACCAAAAGCCACTAGGAATGCAGACCGGAGATACCAATGGGGGAAAATTTCCATGGATTTTGTGACTGGTTTACCTAGATCTCAAAGTGGGAACGACACCAATTGGGTGATCGTAGATCGCCTGATTATATATGCACACTTTCTAGTGGTCAAGGAAAGCGACAAATTTTTAACACTTGCAACCATCTATCTGAAGAAAGTAGTTGCTAGGCACGGAGTGCCAACCTCTATCACCTCTGACCGTGGCCCGCGTTTTGCATCTGAACTGTGGCAAGTGATGCACAAATCCTTCGGTCACATCTAGACATTAGCATGGCCTATCATCCACAAACTGATGGTCAAACTGAACGCACCATCCAAACCCTTGAAGACATGCTACGAGCATGTGTTATTGACTTTGTTAACGGCTGGGAGAGGCACCTGCGTTTGGTTGAGTTCTCATACAACAATAGCTACCATAACAGTATCCAGGTCGCACTGTTCGGAATGTTTTACGGACAAAAATTCTGATCAACTTTATGTTTGGCTGAAGTTGGCGACAGCCAAATCACTGGCCCAGAACTTGTACTCGACACAACGGAGAAAATTGCCCGAATCAGACAACGAATGGCGGCAGCTCGTGACCATCAGAAGAGCTACGCTGATAAGCGTAGGAAACCTTTAAAATTCCTGGTCGGGGACCGGGTTTTACTAAAAGTCTCACCTTGGAGTGGTTCATTTTGGCAAACGGGGCAAGCTTAATCCGCATTACGTCGGACCCTTCGAAATCACTGAGAAAATCGGCACAATGGCGTATAGACTGAACCTGTCGAAAGAACTCAGTGGTGTACACAACGTTTTCCACGTGTCAAATCTGAAGTAATGTCTGTCAAATAAGACTCTCATTGTTCCTTTCACGGAACTTATGATCGATGAGCAGCTATGTTTCGTCGAAGAACCGGTGGAGATCATAGACCGGGAAGTCAAAACTCCTAAATGTAGCAAGATACCTATATAGTTCGAGTTCGTTGGAACCCCCATCGTGGCCCAGAGTTTACCTGGGAATGAGAAGATCAAATGATGTGCAAGTATCCTCAGTTGTTTAAGAAAGACGTGTCCAGTGCTGAAGCTAATACTGAATTTCGGGATGAAATTCCAAACCAACATGGGGATCATGTGACACCCCGCGAAAACGCTCAACAAAACTAGCTTCTTTGGGGACTGCTCGCTAAATTTCGGGACAAAATTTCTTTCAACTTGGGGATGACGTAACAACTCGTAATTTCGAGGTTAGAACCGTTCACCGTTCTCGTTTATTCTATTTATGTTTATGACGTTGCGAGTAATTTAAATGCTAAGTATGTGTATATATTTAAGGACGATCCAGATAACGTAGGGTAATTATATAAGTCGATTTATATATTCTGTAATGTGTTAGCGTGACCCGAACTAAAAACCCTCATGGGGTACGGCCCAAATCGACTCCCTTGTGTTTTCGGCCCCAAACCCAAACCAAAGCCCAAGACCCATTATATGCATGTGTGATATGTGTGAATTTAAAAAATAAATTAGCAAACCCTAATTCCCCCTTCCCCACATACGAAGGCAGCAAGACAACCCCCTCCTTCAATCGACTCATCCCTCTCAGCTTCTCTCTCTCTCTTCGCAATCCAGTTCGACCGGCCATCAAACTCGCTAGGTATCACCTATTGATTTCGTTTGATTATAATCCTAGATGTTATATGTATGTTGTTCGGTTGTTATTTCGGGATATTGGCTTCCTTTTGTTATATCTTTGACAATTATGTTGATTATTGTGATTACTTGTAATGTAGGATTGCTAGAAGTCATTGTTGTTCATGTTATGATTGATTATAGTTTCAGTTGGTCGTTAGGGTTTTGTGTATGAGTTGGATCTCGTGGGTTTTGATGAATTAATTGATACATGAGTTAATATAGAATGATAACCTATTGTAAAAGATGTTTAGATATCGTTGTTATTCGCTGAGTTGATGTTTTATGCTGTTAGAAACTCGTTTTGTGTCGTCAAAAGCTGCAAACAGAATCTATCCAATGATTTCAGCTAACTTCTGTTAGCTGTAACGGGGTCATAATTTAATGAAATCTGGATTTTCTTGAGTTCATAACATGCATTTCGAAATAGCTTCTAATGGCGCTGGAATTGTGATTTTTGGACATCGTTTTTTCTTTTAAAAAAATTATTTCGTTTCAGCAACTGAAGCTGCGTTTTTCTGCATATTTTACGTGTTATGTTTTAAGTCATAACTTGATGAATACTTGGAGTTAGACAACGTAATTTATTCTGTATATGATCATAAGTCTCAGTGCAAATCTCCAACTGGAATTTCGTCAATCGGATAACCGAAGATTATTAAATGAATTTTTCCGTGAGTTGCAGTCAGAAAGTGACGAATCTGATTGCAGCTTAGAAATTGTTTTTTTATAAATTTTTAGTAAAGAGTTAAACTCTAAAAATTTAACACAAAACCAACCCCTCCATGGGGCACATCACACAAAAATATTGTAATTTTTGAAATTTCGTAAGTACGGTAAACGGACACCCCAAAACAGCCCATTTTCAATAAATTGAGTGATGCATGTTTGTTAGTTTATTAAGTGTCGAATCTGCTATATTTGGTACTGGTACATGCTTGATGATTGTATAAATGGTGTATCGCGTGTTGTAGTCTATATTATGGACATGGGCCTAAAACTACTCGCTAACGTAGTTGTGACAACTCTTGAATGCATGCCCGCACACTATGGTGAGGCCGCACACTGTTGTGTGGGTCGCACATCGTAGTGGGCCGCACACTCAACTGTTAAGGATAATGGGCCACCCACACGAACATAGGAACCGTACACTTAAACCGTATACTTTGGGCATTTGATGTGAACGTATGTTGTGAATGTTATGCTATACGTGTTATGTGACAACCATGCTTGTATGCAACTTGATAGAATACGTGTAGAACAATATGTGTATTACCTGAATGCAAACCTGACTTGTATGGTAACCATAATAGGACGTGGTTAACCACATTAGCTGAAGTGACTTTTATCTGCCGAGCTAAACTAAGCTGAGTTCACACTTTTATAAAAGCATGTATTCACGGTGGTTTGGGAACGGAATAAAACAACAACTACGTATTCTCCTTGGGTAGAATACGGGAAACCTTGTCCCCCTTGGGTGTGACAACAAGTTAATTTACTATTATATCACATATCTTAAGTGTACTAGATGGAAACTCTATCTGAAAGTCCCTACACATTTTATACCGATTAATTGCTGGGCCAATGACGAACGAGTTATTAGTTGAATAGCGCTATTAGGTCTAACAAGCCTCACACCATGCCGCAGAGGACGGGCGTGGACTAATATACATAGGCACTAGTCAATGACGATAGACATTGATGCGGGGCACTAAACATAACCATAGTTAGTAGTCGGTATGGTAACGGGTTTAGTAGCTTAAAAAGGTGGGCTAGCTCCCCATGACATGTTTTATAAGAACTAAGTAATTTAACGAACTTATGTTTTTGGAACAACACAAAACAACTATGAACTCGCCAACTTTATGTTGACACCCTACTGCATGCTTTGCAGATCTAGAGGTACAGCTGTGGACGGACGTTGCAGACGGATGTAGTGTGTGTGGTTTGGAAAGTGGTATATTTTGTACATTTGTTTAAATTGTGGGTTCTAACCGTGATTAGTTTATTTTACATTTCCGCTACAAAAATAAAGTACATTTTTAAAACTTTTAAATTAAATCACCAATCGTATCATTTTAAACAATTTACACATTTCGTAAACGGTTCAAAATAATTAGTGGATGGATCCTGGGTAGTCACACGCCTCGCGGTAATACTCCGCATGTGGAAATTTTGAGGGTGTGACAAAAGGAGATAAGCCAACCAGGTCAACGAAGTTCATCTCTGTGATGAAAGATGCGAGCAATGCAAGGAAAGGAGGAATATTGTATATGATTTCAGTAATCATTAACACTAAAGAAAAGGAATTAAAGAATACTCCCGTAGTATCTAAATTCTCAGATGTTTTCTAGAAGAGTTACCTGGATTACCGCCAGATCGAGAGGTTGAATTTAGAATTCACCTAATACCAGGAACGACACCGATTGCCAAAGCACCATGTCGACTAGCCCAACGGAAATGCGGGAACTGAAGAAACAGCTTGACGAATTACTAGAGAAAGGTTTCATAGAGCCTAGCTCATCGCCATGGGGGGCACTAGTGTTATTTGTCAAGAAGAAAGACGGATCGATGCGTATGTGCATTGATTATAGAGAATTTAATAAGGTTAGGATTAAAAATCGGTACCCACTACCGAGAATCGATGACTTATTCTATCAACTTCAAGGAGCTCGATTCTTTTCTAAGATCGATTTACGCTCCGGATATCATCAATTGAAAGTACAGGAATAGGAGATTCCTAAAACTGCTTTCAGAACAAGGTACGATCATTATGAATTTACAGTCATGCCATTTGGTTTAACCAATGCCCCATACGCATTTATGGACATGATGAACAGGATATGTAAGCCATACCTGGACAAATTCATAATTGTTTTCATAGATGATATTCTAATTTACTCTAAGAGTAAGGAGGAACATGCGGAGCATTTACATATACTTCTGACATTGTTGAGAAAAGAAAAGCTTTATGCTAAATTCTCAAAATGCGAATTCGGGTTGCAAGAAGGGAAATTCCTTGGACATCTGGTTAATCATGAAGGAATTCATGTGGATCCCATAAAGATCGAGGCGATTACCAAATGGAAAGTCCCTGAGTCACCTACGGAAGTAAGAAGTTTTCTTGGACTAGCAGGATATTATAGACGTTTTATTCAAGATTTCTCTAGAATAGCCATTCCATTGACCAAACTGACTTGCAAATCAGTTAAGTTTGAATGGGGATTAAAACAAGAGGAAGCATTTAGGATTTTAAAACAAAGGTTAACCAACGCACCCATACTCGCTTTGCAGGAATGAACTGAAGATTTATAGTCTACTGTGATGCCTCTAAATTAGGATTTAGATGTGTATTGATGCAACGTCAAAAGGTCATAGCTTATGCCTCTAGACAGCTTAAGAAGCATGAAGAGAATTATACAACCCATGATCTAGAGTTAGGAGCCATACTTTTTGTCGTTAAGATTTGGAGACACTATCTTTATGGTAGTAAGTTCGTGGTATTCACAGATCATTAGAGTTTAAGGTATATATTCGGACAAAAGGAATTAAACATGAGGCAAAGACGTTGGATGGAAATTCTTAATGATTTTGAGTGTGATATCCAGTATCATGCAGGGAAAGCTAATGTAGTAGCGGATGCTTTATGTCGAAAGTATCATGAAAAGCGAAAACGAGTACGCTCTCTCAGACTAAATCTACATATAGATTTAAATGAGCAATTTAGAAAGATATAGGAAACAACAATCAAGGACGATGCTGAAGGCTTAAAAGGAATGATTAAGGAAGTAGAAAAAGGAACAGATGGAATTTGGAGATTCCATAAGAAGAGAATCTGGATACCTATCCAAGGAAACCTACGAGACCAAATTCTAGAAGAAGCCCATAAGTCTAGGTATACGATGCATCCTGTAAGTGACAAGATGTATCAAGACTTAAGAAAGAATTTCTGGTGGATAGGAATGAAAAAGGATGTAGCAAATTATGTTGCTAAATGTTTAACATGTTCCCAGGTTAGGGATATCAATCTGGAAATGGGAATTAATAACAGAGGAATTTGTTACTAAATTACCCAAGACACGAAAAGGTAATGATACAATCTGGGTGATTGTAAACAGATTAACCAAATCTGCTCATTTCTTACCAATGAAGGAAACTTTCAGTATGGAACAGTTTGCCATGTTATATGTAAATGAAATAGTTTCATTACATGGAATTTCTTTATCCATTGTGTCTGAGAGAGACAACCGTTTTACTTCTCATTTTTGGACAAGTTTCCAAAAAGCAATGGGAACCAGATTAAATCTAAGCACAACTTATCATCCTCAAATAGACGGACAAAGCGAAAGGACAATTCAGACAATGGAAGATATGCTTAGAGCCTATGTAATTGATTTTGGTGGAAATTGGGACGATCACTTACCTCTCATAGAATTTTCTTACAACAACAGTTATCATACCAGCATCAATGCTGCACCGTTTGAAGCGCTCTATGGACGTAAATGCCGAACTCCAATCTGTTGGGCCTCTAGAAATGCAACTATCTTGACAAGAGATAGTACAGGAAACAACTGAAAAAATTATTCAAGTCAAAGAAAGACTAAAAGCAGCACGAGATCGTCAAAAGAGTTATGCAGATAACACACGAAAACCATTGGAATTTCAAGTTGGAGATAAGGTATTATTAAAAGTTTCTCCATGGAAAGGAGTTGTCAGATTCATTAAAAGAGGAAAGCTAAGCCCAATGTGTGTTGGACCTTTTGAGATTATTAAAAGAATAGGACCAGTAGCATATTAGCTACAATTGCCAGAAGAGATGGCAGGAATACATGATATATTTCATGTATGTAACCTCAAAAAGTGCTTAGCAGACGAATCACAGGTAATACCTTTTCAGGACATAGAGGTAAATGAGAAACTTAAATTTGTAGAGAAGCCACTTCAGATTGAAGATAGAAAGATCAAGAATCTCAAACACAAGAGACTAGTTCTGGTCAAAGTTAAATGGGATTTAAAGAGAGGACCAGAGTACACATGGGAACTTGAGTTAGAAATGCAAAAGAAATATCCACACCTATTCCAGTGAATCTTGAGGACGAGATTTAAAACAAGGTGGGGAGGATATAACAACCCTCGAAAAACGCCCTAAATACACCTCGTATACGAGAACTAGACCCGTATAACCTTAGTTTTTATAAAAATCAAATAAAATAAACATTTTAAGTTGCTCACGGGTCGTGACAAGGTTACCCCTGTGACTCGCGGGGCGCGACCCACCATACTTGTCGGATACACAAATGTGATAGGTGTCACATATCGTGTCGAACCTACGGTGGTGATCTGCCACACCTAGCCGTAGCTAGGTATTCCTCGCGAGGCGTGAGAGAACCAAGCCAGTGGGTCGCGGGGCGCGAGAGACCCCCGATTCAGCCTATAAATTGAGCTTTAGACTGCCTTTCATTCTCGTTCATTCTTCTTTCTCTCTCAGTCTCTATTATAGCAAAGTAATAAGTCAATATTATACCCCTAAAACACGAAGCTCTGCAACCCCGATCACTAATTCGTTACCCTACCCGACTGATCTAGGGCCCCGTAACGCATGTCGAGGCTCTTGCTGACTCAGTTCATTGGGGTTCTGTCTCATGTTGTAAGGCTAATGTGATTTGGGTTATCTGACTAACACGTGTGCATTGTGTATTTTTAAGAGAAAATAGTCAGGAAAAGCAACAGGAAGCTATAAAAATACATAAGTCTACAAAGTGAGTTCATTTCTCTTTTTCTCGCCGTTTGTGAGTCATTATCTTTTTCTACCAAACTCTGTTACAAAATCTCAAATATTTTCCAGTATACTTACAGTGATTGAGTCTTTGTATTCTACAATTGGTGCCAGTATGTAGGGTTTTGTATATACTACTAGTCAAGCGTTACTATTGGACAACGGGTTAGCCAATAGTAATATGACAACAGTCATGGAACTGCCAACATGACAAATACTAAATGGGTAGATATAAACATTGTAATCGCTTTCAATGCTGTAAAGTTATAAAAGCTTATTTTGATTAAACTGGGATGCATTCTGTGACAACCCTCGTAATTCCATGTATCCGTACAATTTATTAATGATAATTAAAGTGCTTGGTGACTGTGTCATACTTACATGTGTTTGTTAACGTAATTGGCTTGTGCAGAAAACTTGACTAAATGGTCCTGAATATTTTCCTATGTATTAGGAATTAAAAGTGTTACAAATATATATATATATATATAAGACACCGTACGGAATAATTAAACACTTTAACGGAACAGTATCTGACCGAACAACCGTACATTACCCGGGACACCAAATATTTGTCAAACACATTGTTTATTTATTTCTTGGCTTGTCATGATCCTCGTACACCATAACACCCGCTAAAATGCCTACTAACTAACATATGTAAACAATACTTGGGAACTAACTAATGTTTACCTATTAGTTGCAAAATGTTGCATAAAGCCCCCCCCCCCCCCCAAACTGATTTTAGTCCCAAGAGGACCCACAAGATCCACTCCATACTTCCTAGATCTCTTAGTATATTTTATTAGATATTATGTGATGTCTTGCTTGAGAATGTTGATGCACAAGAATGTCTGTTGACTGCATCTTCATCAAGTCTTAAATCAAGAAAGTCAAGATTGGATCTTAAAAGTCAAATTAGGGTTTTTAGGGTTAATTTCGCTTCAATGTACATTGTTATATGTTGATTTCTCTTCAAGGGTCAGTAGGTGATTCCACTTCAATGTACATAAGGTGATTTCGCTTCAGTGTCACTGACACATAAGCGAAATCAGCCTACCTATATATACCTCATGTGTGTGTTCATTAGAGCGAGATCTGGTCATAAGCTTTGTAACCGAACTCTGTCAAAATTGATTCAGAAAGCTAATAAAGTGAAGGAATTAAATAGGAAAGCTGATGTAACGTTGCGTATACTGATTCCGCCTTTATACGTGATGATGAACTTGCTCAACTGATCGTTTAGGGTCACGACACGGTCCAACAAGTGGTATCAGAGCTTCAGGACGAGGAAGTTCATACTACATCAGCTGATTCGACATTATATCTCATTTCTACTCACTTTCTCTTTTATATTTTCGGTTTAAACAAGTTCCTATGGAGAAAAATGACTTGAAAGTCAAGTATATTGAGCGAAACTAGTTGTTAAACAATCCTTAATAATATCAGGCCTTAAAACTAAGTAAAACACATTCAATTTTTCCAAAAACGCAATCGGTTTTCGAACAGAAAATTCATCTTCAGATCTAGAACGAATTTGCGGTTGAAAGTGAACATATTTCATATCATTGTGATCGGATTTAAGAGTAGTACAACCCTTGAAAGTTTCAGAATAAAATTCAGCGTAAAAATGAGTAAACTCATGATTCCGCTTCTGTGTACATCCGAACTCAGTTGATTTCGCTCATACGGTTTTAGCTAATTCCGCTTTAACGGACATAATCAATCTAATTTCGCTCATTCGGACAACTGTTGATTTCGCTTAAAAGGACAAAGTCTGATTTCGCTTATACAGACTTTGTGATTTCGCTCAAAGGGACATCCTTATTTCGCTTTTAAGGACAACAGTGATTTCGCTTTTGTGTCTTAAGTGATTTCGCTCCAAGGGACAAAGTTTGATTTCGCTCATAAGTCAAATTTCTGATTTCGCTTGAGTGAACAGTTGTGATTTCGCTTATCAGTCATTGAGACTGATTTCGCTTCAGTGTTAGTATTTGATAAAATTTCGAAAAAGTTTACTAAGTAATTTCTGTTTTTGCAGGTACATTCACGATGGATGATATTTTCTTGAACCCGTTTAGCGATATGTACGCATTCGCAGGAAATTCGGGAGATGATATTCCTACAAACAACGACAATACGAACGAGAACGAGAATACTCCGAAAGAAAAGAAGAAGGAAGCTTGGGAATCTGAAAGCGCATTCGGAACGTTCAATAAACCCCCAAAGCTTACGGCTATTGAGGAGTACAGTCGTTGGTCCAGAAAATTTGAAGACTGGTTGATGGCATTCGCATTTACTAGCTGGAAAAGTATGAAAAATGGTTATGCAAATGGAAACAAAAATGGTGAGACGTTAAGAACAGCCGAGGAGATTGATTCGTTTGTAGCTGAACAAAAGTGTGTGGCATTGTTATTCCAGTCAGTCCGGGAAGACATTATTGCATTGATTGACTATTCAAATGCAAAAGATCTTTGGGAAAAGTTAGAAAAGAAATGTATAGGTAGTCAAGAAATTAAGAAAAACAAAAAGAAACTTCTTAGAAAAGAGTTTGATCTGTTCGGATGTTTAAAGAACGAGTCAGTGTGTAAAATGATAGAAAGGTTCGGTCATCTGAAGCTGGAGTTAGTAAGACATGATATCGACATTCCTGAAGAAGATCTTATCGACAAATTGTTCGATTCGTTGCCTGACGAGATGGATTGGAGATATTATGCGCTGATGCTGAAGAATACCATCAAAGAACCAGAAAAGTTGACATTAGATTTGCTGATTGAGAAACTTGAAAGTCATGAGTTGGAGTTGAAGAAGACGTACAAAGTCAATCATTCATCTTACCAGCAGAATTTGGATTTGTATTATCCAAAGAGCATGATGCCAAAAGCAACTTCTCAAAAAACTGCGTTTTCTGCTGAAAATGTTTCGACAGCTGGCAAAGAAAGTCAAAGTGGTCAAAGCAGTGGAAGTCACAGTGGTTATCACATTGGATCTTCATCTTCTGGAGGTCATTCTGATGCAAAGAATCGTTTTCAATGCAACATCGCGATAGATTTGAAGAATGCTCAAAACTTTGATGAAGAGTCGGCCAAGCAGCAGATGATCTTCCTAGCATCGGTGTTGGAATCGTATGAAGGGTTGGTAGCTGGGAAGATAGGCAACACAAATCTGACGAAAGAAGATTACGATCAGATTGATCCGGAGGAAATGGAACTGATTGATATTCGTTGGGCTATGGCAAGTGCTGTTCGTCGAGCACAACGTTTCATGGAAATTACCGGAAGGAAAACAATTGGAGGAGCATCTACCAAGCTGGGTTTCGATAAATCGAAGGTGACTTGCTTCAAGTGTAAGCAGAAGGGTCATTTCAAACGAGAATGCTGAAATGCTTATGCTGATGAATCAGAGAACCCTTTCAGAGATGATTACTACAAGAAGGCAATTTATCACCAGAATAAATACGAGCCGCCTAGATTGAAGCAGGTTGAAGACAACAAAGATAAATCTAGAGCTCTTGCGGTGATTTACGATGATGAGGGTTATGATTGGAGTCAAGAGGTTCTACCGGAAGAAGATGCGGTTGGTTACGCATTCATGGCGAAAACTGACGATCCTATTCCATGGAAAGACGATCGAACTGAAGAGCAAAAATATCAATACAGAAAGATGATTGCTGAAAACAAAATCATTAGAATATCTCGTATCTTTCTGAACGCAAGGAGAGCAAATAGATGGGATCCAGATAGAGAGTGCTATCTTGATGAGTATGGAAATATTGCAATTGATGATAGTACACTTGATATTGAAGCCATAATCCAGCAATACAAAGAAGATGATGAGTATTGGCAACACAAATGGTGGGGAACTCCAACTTCAAAAATGATTGAAGAAGAGAAAGAGAAGGAGAGAAAGGAGAAAGAAGGAAAAGAAGCAAAGAAGATTGATGCTGGTATTATCGACACTACACAAGAGTTGAATGCTGAGAACTTAGGAAAAATGGCTGACAAAGTGCTAGCTGCCAAGGCACTTGAGGTAGACTCTAACTCCGTGTCTGAGTCAAAAAGCCAGGTCAGTTCAGATGTGTCAACAAATGTGTCAGGTAAGAAAATTGAAGGAAATGCTGATTGCAAAAATTGCAACAAAGAGTGCAAATTTTGTAGCACAGTCACGTATCTCAACGGAAAGAAAGTTGATGATCTGACAGCAAAGGTCAGAAGCGTTGAGAATCAAATTCTTGATCGTGACAAAATGGTTAAAGCTTCAACTGAACGGATAAAAGAATTAACTAAACAATTGGAAAATGATAAAATTGATCATGACAAAGTTAAAAGTGAAAATGAAAAGTTGATTCTTGAAAACCGTCAGATTTCTGAAAAATTTGAAAAACTCAAAAGCACATTGAAAGATTGTGATGATCGAAATGGTAAAACTTTTAAATAAAATGAACATCTAAGAGCAGTGCTTAGAGTCAAAGAAGAATTAATCAATCAACAACTGGATGAAATCGCTAAATTGAAACTTAAAGTTCAAGAGGCTGTAATTGAAAACGAGAGAATCCAGTTGAAGCTTAACAGTTACAGCTCCGCAAGCTTTGTTTTGCAACATATCATTCCCAAACCCATTGGGAAAGACAAAGCGGGCGAAGATGTGTATTGTGATGGAACTGGGGTGGGGTTTCATCAAGTTCCACCACCTGTTCTTGATAACTACACGAAAAAGCAATCTGGGTTGGTTGAAATTGAGGAAGAAAAAGAAGTTAAACTTCCGGAGAACATTGATGTCACTTTTACATCATCTAATGATAGTGTTCAGACAGAGATTGTTAAGAGCACAGCTGAAAGTGTTTTAATGTCTGATTCAACTGAAGATGATGGGTGTTTCTTGGACAAATACATTCAGAAATCAAAATCCAAAAACAACTTAAGTGATGAACCGGGTCTTGTGATGTACAAGATGGCTGGATCTGATAAGTTGTATTCGGATTCTGAATTTCCAATTGAGAATGTTAATGTGAAAAAGTTGACAAATGTTTTCAAATTGGTTGAAGTTGAGTTGTCGGAAGTGAACAGTTTGAAACACACAAAAAGGCAAATGAATTTTGAGAAAGATAAATCTTATTACAAAAAGCCTGTTGTTCCACCAAGGTTTTATAATAACAATCAAAACAATTGGTTGGGAGGTTATAGGGATGGTAAGAGTTATCAGAAAAGGAGTTTTCAAAACAAGAGGTTTGCTGAAAAGAAGGTGTTTGTGAACAGTTCAAGTTCACTTTCTGATGAGGAAAATGAAATTTTTTCAAAATCAAATAAAGAGTTCTTTGAGAAAAGAGCTTCACATTATCAGTCTGAAGGTATAAGTCGAGTTATTGATACTTGAACATGTTTCAGATGTAACAAAGTTGGTCACATTGCAAGAAATTGCACCAATTTCAAACCTAAGACTGAAAATGTGAAGATTCAACAGAAGAAAGTTGATGTGAAGGGTAAAACACCAATCGTTGTTGAGAAAAAGAATGTGAAAAATGACAACATCAAAGTGAAAAATGAACCTGTAAAGAATGTAGTAACTAAAAATGACAAATTTTACAAGCGGGTTGCATTATCTCAACAAGTTTGGAAACCAAAAACTGAAATGAAAATTTCAACTTCTGAAGTGAAAAAGGCTGAAGAATCAATTTCGGTTGATTATGATGCAAATTTTCCACCTTTGAAGGCTGAAAATTTCAAAATTCAAATTGCTAGAGTCAAGGTTACACCTAAGGCTGATGAGGCCTGGGTGGACACTATGTTCGAATAAGAAGTTTGAATTGCCGGAGCTTCCTGGATCGCGAAGCATGAATCGGCATCTTTATTGAAGTGTTTTAAAATCAACTTGTGGTATGTGCAGGATCTTCCAAGAGCCATTTCAAGATGGATCATGGATAGTGGCGCATCTCGACATATGACAGGAAAAACTGCATTACTGTATGATGTGAAGAATATCAATGGTGGTTATGTGGGATTTGCAGGTCATGAAGGTGGTCGAATTGTTGGTGAAGGAACGTTATCCAATGGGATTGTGACGTTTGAAAGAGTTAACTACATCACTGAGCTGGAGAATAATCTGCTTAGTATCTCGCAGATTTGTGACAATCAGTATACTACTCACTTCACTGATAAAGAATGTTTGATTTTGAAACCTGGTTTTGTTATCCCTGAAGAATGGATTATTATGAGGGCACCTAGAGTGAATGATTTATATGTGTTAGATATGTCTGTAGCAACTACAACTACTGGTCAAGCACATTGTTTCGTGTCTAGAGCAACTGAGAAAGAATCAAGATTGTGGCACCGCAAAATGGGGCATATTCACCTAAGGAAGATGAATCACTTGGTGCACAACGATTTGGTATTGGGTGTTAATATCAAAGGTTTTCATCTGGAAGTGGAGTGCATTAGCTGTGTCAAAGGCAAGCAGAAGAAAAAGTCACACCCTACAAAGCAAGTCAATTCAGTTTCGAGACCTCTGGAAAGACTTCACATGGATTTGTTTGGTCCGGTGAATGTCAAGAGTATTACAGGAGATTACTATTGTTTGGTCGTTACTGATGATTATTCCAGATTTTCGTGGGTATCTTTCTTGAAGACGAAAGATGAAACATTTGACAGTTTGATGGGGCTGTTCAGGAAGATTGAGAATTTGTACCAAAGGCGTATCAAGAGAATTAGAAGTGATAATGGTACTGAATTCAAGAACACCAGGATGGAAGAATTTTGTGATGAAAGAGGTATTTTGCATGAGTTTAGTGCTCCGTACACTCCGCAGCAGAATGGAGTCGCAGAACGCAAAAACCGGACACTAATCGAGACGGCTAGAACTATGCTCGCAGATTCAAAGTTACCGATTAATTTTTGGGCTGAAGTTGTTTCCTCCGCATGCTATACGCTCAACAGGGTTCTAATTGTCAAGAAGTTCAACAAAACATGTTTTGAGCTAATCAATAACCGCAAACCGAATTTGAAGTATCTAGAACCGTTTGGGTCACCTTGTACGGTTATAGAGCCTTTTGGAAAGTTTGGTCCGAAGTGCATTGAGGGAATATTTGTTGGTTATGCAAATCCGTTGCGACGTGTCTTCGTTCCAAGTGAGAAGCGGATTATTGAAGCTGCAAATGTTGAATGTCAAGGTTATACTATGCCGCCGCAGAATCCTGGTGATTCATGGCGTTATCATTACGACAAACTTTGGGATTCGTTTGACATGAGAGAAGAATCAGAGGATGATGAAGATTTCTTTGATGAGTTGGATATTTTGCGTGAATATGAGTCGCAGTTAAGGTTCCCAGCTGAGTATTCGAGAAGACCACGGGAAACTTCAAATGATGATGAAGCAGGTCCAAGTAATGCTGGTGAACATGATGATGTCCAACAGAATGAAGTTGCTCAGGATAATCTGTCGGTTCAGAATGATAATCTAGAAGCTGAAAACATGCCATTTTTTTATCATGGTGATTCAGATTCAGATTCTGAGGGGGAGCAAATTCAGATTTCAAGTCAAACAAACCAAGTTGGTGAACAAGATGCAGAGCAGAATGTTACTAATCTGGAGGGAAATGTAGATGTTCAAAGTGAAGTGATGCCGCGAACTTTTTCATATCATCCAGAGGAGTTGATCATAGGAGAATTGCAAGCTGGAGTTCGCACTCGAAATCAGATTGATAAAGGGCTTACATGTTTTTATACAAACGTTGCTCCTTTGCAAACTGAATTTTCTTTGAGTTGTTTTATCTCGCAGGTTGAGCCAAGAACTTACAAAGAGGCGCTTACTGAAGACTCTTGGGTGAATGCTATGCAGGAGGAACTTAGTCAATTCGAGAAATTGGGAGTGTGGAAGTTAGTTGATTTGCCGGATGGTCATAGGAAAATTAACACTAAGTGGGTGTTTAAGTGCAAGAGGGACGATAGAGGAGTTGTCGTAAGGAACAAAGCTCGACTCGTTGTTCAGGGATTTAGTCAACAGGAGGGGATTGATTTTACCGAAGTCTATGCTCCTGTAGCACGACTAGAGGCAATCAGAATTTTCCTAGCATTTGCGTCTTGGAAGAACTTTAAAGTTTATCAGTTGGATGTTAAATCGGCGTTTCTCTACGGGAAGGTTAAAGAGGAGGTTTATGTCAGTCAGCCGCCGGGCTTCACCGATCCAATCCACAAAAACAAGGTTTACTTATTGGACAAAGCGCTGTATGGTTTACACCAGGCCCCGAGAGCCTGGTACGAGACTTTGTCTCAACACCTACTAGCCAACAAGTTCATTCGTGGAAAAGTGGATGCCACTCTCTTCACTAAAGAAGTCGATGGTCGTCTTCTGATAGTTCAGATTTATGTGGACGATATAATCTTTGGGTCGACAAATGAAAATCTATGCAAAGATTTTGAATCCGTGATGAAGCAGAAGTTTGAAATGTCATCAATGGGGGAGATGAAATTCTTTCTGGGATTACAAGTTGAACAACTTCCTAAGGGAATTTTCATTCATCAGTCAAAGTATGTTCATGATATTCTAGAGAAATTTGGGATGTCAAGTTCTACTCCAGCTGCTACCCCACTTGCAACAAATCATGGGATTCACCCAGATCTCACCGGAGACAGGGCTGATGAAACATTTTACCGTTCCATGATAGGTTCTTTAATGTACCTAACTGCTTCACGTCCTGATATCATGTACCCAACGTGCCTCGCAGCAAGATTTCAGTCTAACCCAAGAGCATCGCATATGATCATTGTGAAGAGGATATTGCGCTACCTGAAAGGAACTCCTTCATTGGGGTTGTGGTATCCTAGGAAAGGCGACTTTACGCTCGAAGGGTATTCCGATTCGGATTTCGGATGCTGCAAAGTCAATTCAAAATCAACAACTGCAGGATGCCAGTTCTTTGGTCCTAGATTGGTTACCTGGCAGTGTAAGAAACAAACGTCTGTGGCGTTATCTACATGTGAAGCGGAGTATGTTTCTGCTAGCAGTTGCTGCTCTCAGATCTTGTGGATACAGCAACAGATGCGCGACTACGGTTTGCAGTTTCTTAACACACCTCTTTTTGTTGATAATGAGGCCGCAATAAATATAACTAAGAATCCAGTACATCACGCTAAAACTAAGCACATAGAAATTCGTCATCACTTTATTCGTGATTGCTTTGAGAAAAAGTTGATACGAATTGAGAAAATCCACACTGACGAACAGAAAGCTGATTTACATACCAAAGCTTTTGATAAAAATCGGTTTAAATATTTGTTAAAACTAAATGGTATGAAGCTTCTGTCGGTGTCGGATGGCATTATTGGCGTTGATGAGAGTACTGTTGCGGATGAAGACGAGAAACAATCTGCAATGGTTTGTCGAATTTTTACTTGTTTTGGTATTTAGGGGGAGTAGATGTTTGTACATAGTTTATTTTCAGAAAATACAAAAACAGTAAAAAATTCAAAAATACAAAAACATGATAAAATGAAAAAGAGCTTGTGTATATAGGGAAAATGATAGCACATCGGCTAGACGATAACAGTATGCTAAAGATTTGTAAAGTATAAAAAGAGTTAAACAATCTCACTGATGATGTGTCGATAGGTTTTCACACATTTAGTAGATTTATTCGGGATATAAACCTAAATTCAAACTTGTGAATTCGTGGGGAACACTACTTGGATATATAGGTAACCCCTGAAATCTCGTTTGAAAGGTCTCGTAATCTGATATACTAGGTCTTTATACTCTATGATATATGGGGTATTATTCTGGGACTTCTGCTGAACGGTAGTTCTGACCTAGTCCTTGGCTAATACTTGCTGCAATGCTTGAAACACAGCATTAAACCCTCAGCATGCTGAAACAATAAAATTGATAAATGCTGCTGTTGTAAGCAAAAAGATCCTCTAAAGGGGACACACCGAAAAGTCGAAGCTGATATCTCTCTGCGTATACGGAAGTATCGACCTGAGATCCCTCGGCCCTCGCATACCTAAATTATATACAGATATCATTGTAGTATTCTCACCTGTAAGACTGATTATTGAGATTCTGGATACGGGAGTATATTCAAGAGGTGGGACACATGAATGATCTAAGTTCTTAATTCATCTAAATCGTATCCTGAGTAAGTTGAAATTTGTATGAGAATTTAAGATGGATCAGTATATCGACAATCGAGGTGAATTGTTTAAGTCTGAGTATGTAATGTAGCTTAACGGTACTTGTGATTTGTCTGAAAAGCTGATATGATTCCCTGACACGCTCATCAAAAATATGTTTGTAAATAGTTTACTTTGTTTACTTTCTGCAATTTAAGTTCTCTGTATTTCATTTCTTATGTTAAGAACACTTTATAAAATCCAAAAAGATTTTATTTCTGCTTTATTTTCCGACAAACCAAAGTGGAAAGTTGATTGTTGGATTCTAAAAATGTTTGAAGCAGATGCAGGAGATTCTGAACTGAAGAATGAGGAGAGCTTATCTTTGTTGAAGTTTGAATTGTTTGAAAAGTCAAAACACAAGTTCATTAATTTGATACTTGTTATTTTCAGAAAATGTTTGAAATTGTTGTTTTAAAATCAGTTTGATTCGTCAAATGATCAACCAAGGTCATTAAATTGGACTTGGTAGATTAATCAAGTGATCAGGGTCATTAATTTGAATCTGAATACTTGAGTGGATTTCTAAAACTGATTAAGTTTATGAGTTATATGTGAAAAGATAAGTTTGTAATGAATGATGTTTGAGTAACAGGTTTGGACTTCATTATTCCCAATGGAAGCTAATTGTCAAAGCTTGAACCAGATATCTCAGATCCTAGCATATTGAGAGGGGGAGTCTGTGAAAGGGGAAGTCTGGATCAGCATTCAAAGGGAAGAAAGAAATTAGAGTCAGGAGGACAAGATCCTGAAACCTGTGAAGATAGAGTACTTATGATGAAACGACAGAGAGTTTGAGAAAAGACTAAGACTGAAGACTCAGGAACTGAAGACTACGTCAACATCCAAGGGGGAGTCTGTTGATGCACAAGAATGTCTGTTGACTGCATCTTCATCAAGTCTTAAATCAAGAAAGTCAAGATTGGATCTTAAAAGTCAAATTAGGGTTTTTAGGGTTAATTTCGCTTCAATGTACATTGTTATATGTTGATTTCGCTTCAAGGGTCAGTAGGTGATTCCACTTCAATGTACATAAGGTGATTTCGCTTCAGTGTCACTGACACATAAGCGAAATCAGCCTACCTATATATACCTCATGTGTGTGTTCATTAGAGCGAGATCTGGACATAAGCTTTGTAACCGAACTCTGTCAAAATTGATTCAGAAAGCTAATAAAGTGAAGGAATTGAATAGGAAAGCTGCTGTAACGTTGCGTATACTGATTCCGCCTTTATACGTGATGATGAACTTGCTCAACTGATCGTTTAGGGTCACGACAAGGTCCAACAGAGAATATTAACATAATATATGGTGTAAGATTATAAGTACCTTTCCAAGATCATATCCATCATTCATCAATCTTTCATCTCACTCTTCACACACTCTCTCTCCCTCATGGTTTCACCCCAAACCGCCACCATCACCACCCCTAAACCACCACTTTCATCCACCTTCAAGTCTCATCCAAGTATAGAAGAAGGGCTATAGGAACTTGCAAGTTGAAGGGCATTCTAAGGAGCCTTGTTCTAGTCTTTTTCATCATCTTTTCTCATCATCTTTGCACTAGAATTTGTACCCTAGCCTTGTGCTATTAGTAAGTTACTTGCACACCCTTGTTCATCTTGTTTTTGTGATCAAAAGTTGTAGTATGTTAGCATGTTCAAATCACTAAAGAACAAGAACCGAAAGATGAACCTAAAGATGAAACATGATGTATTTATGTTAGTATAAAGTTGTTTTGATATGTTGCTGATTACTTGTTAATGTTAAATGTCGTTATTGATCGCTAAACATGTTAACGGAATCAATCGAACACACTTTAGAATGTTAAAAGCTGAAACAGGATGGCTGTTTAGTGATTATAGCCAAGTTCAGTTGGCTGTAACCAGACTTTAATAAAGCAGAAAATGTATTTTCTAAAGCCTAGATTTATGTATTATGAAATACAGTTCTATTGGCACTGGAATCATAATTTTTAGACTTCGTTTACTATTTTTAAAGACCCTTTTAAAAACAGCAGCTGAAGCTGAGTTTTTGCTGCAGTAAATGGGTGATATGTTTTTAGTCATAACTGGAAATCTATGTTGAATCAACTCATAAAATTTATACAGTAGATGACGACTGATGTATTTGTAACTATCCCACTGGAATTTCATAAATCGAACTTACGAAGAATTTTTAATAAATTATTCCGTGGACTGAAATCAGAAAAAGATGAATCTGATTGCAGTCCGGAAAATGAATTTTTATAAAATATTGGTGATAAATTGGATCTCGAGATTTTTACACAATAATATTTGGATCTTTTAAGACCTTCGGTAAAAGGTTAAGAATTTTTGGAACATGTTAACTATTTTATTAAAATCCCCGAAAACAGCCCAGTTTTGAATATGAAAGCTGAAACGACATAAGTAGTGATTTGCGTGTCTAAATGTCGGGTAGGTTATCCGAGAATGATATAACATGTTATATGTCTATAAAAGTGTTATGTGCAATGTCGTATGTTTGTTTATGAGTGGGGAATAGATGGGAAGTTTATATGGGCATGAACCGTTAAAGTGATGCATGTTATGTGATAGATACGTGTAAGAACTTTGTGCTCTATTTGAAAACCACTAAATGACTAACTGGTAATCATAATAGGAAGTGATTGACCGACCTTGAGTCTTAGCTATTTTTGAGAGTCAAATCGAGGAACCGAGATGAGTTCACACTTTCTACAAGGCATGGGATTCCCGGTGGTTTGGGAATGGGTTAAGAAACTAAAAAGGAATCTACATATCCTCCTTGGGTAGGATATGTACGGCCATCCTCCATAGGTAGGATGCCAATAATAATTCTGTGTATTCTCCTTGGGTAGAATACGTACGTTCGTCCTCCTTGGGTAGGACAACACCCTTAAAAACTTACTAGACAAAACAATATCATTAAGTCCCTCATTACATATCGACTTAATCGCCGAGGCCGATGGCGAGCGGGTCATTAGTTAATAGAGCTATTAGGTTTAACAAACCTCACACCGTGTCGTCTGAACGGGCGTGTACTAATGGACTATGGCAAACTGTCAGTGATGATAGACACTGATGTAGGGCACAACTATCGTTCGTAGTAGTCGATATCATACCGTCTAGTAGTTTACATGGGGAAGCCCCCACTAATTATGGATATGATTTGGGTAATAAAAGGGATCTGGTTAAACATACTTTCAACTATGGGGTAACCCCCACGGCAAATATGCCAACGAAAGTCAAACCACGTTTTCAGACAACTTAAAACTAAACAACCAACCGTGAACTCACTCAACTTTGTTGTTGACTCGTTGTTACATGCCTTACAGGTCGCTAGACGCTTATGGAGCTTGCACGAGGAGGAGGTTGTTGTGGGATGCGGACTGTTATGTCCCATGCTTATTAATTAAACGTTATAAACTTATTAAACTTATGTTTTGGTTTAACGTCTTATGCTTCCACTGTTTAAATTAAACTTGGTTAACTTTCTTTTGGTCACCAATCTTATTGTGGTCGGTTTTACTTAATTAATTATGTTGTTCAATATGATTGGTGGCTCGATCCTGGTCATGTCACGCCTCCAAGCGGTGATGCCCCGCATGGTGGATTTTGGGGGTGTGACAGATTGGTATCAGAGCCATTAGTTATAGTGAACTTGGTTTTAATAAGGGAAAAAGTTTTTGTTAAAACCAGACTATAACCTGTACAGTGCTCAACGATCCACAACGACGCTTCACTCCACGTGCAAGACTCAACACTATAGGTGATATGATTTATGTTTATATTGCCTACTTGCTAATTACATAGAACTTTGCTCGTGGTATGCTTAGATAAACGTAACAACTATTGTTTGAAAACACTTGTGTGCATACCCTCTTCTGTCATCGCATATTCGCGAACCTTTCTCACCCATGTTTCCTTTGATATGAAGATCATGAGTGGACGCGTTAACACGACTCAAGCCCAGTTGGCGGCTTTGATCACTGAACAAGTTACTGCAGCACTCGCAGCTGCCCAGGCAGGAGGTCAACACGCTCAGCCTCTTGTGTGCACGTTCAAGACATTTATGGACTGTCGTCCTAGTACTTTCAGTGGCACTGAAGGAGCCGTTGGACTCCTCCACTGGTTCGAGAAGCTCAAATTGGTCTTCGAAATGTGTGAATGCCCTGAGGCTCGTAGGGTGAAGTATGCCACTGGTACCCTCGAAGGCGTTGCGCTGACTTGGTGGAACACGCAAGTTCAAATGTTAGGGCTGGCAGCTGCTAATTCCACCCCATGGAACGACTTCAAGGAATTGGTCAAGCAAGAATACTATAATCGTGATGACATCCACAAGCTGGAAGTGGAGTTCTTTAACCTGAAGATGACGGGGTCAGAGATAGAGGCGTATACAAAACGATCCAACGAACTGGCAGTGTTATGTCCAATTATGGTGGATCCTCCCATCAAGCGCATAGAGCTGTACCTCAAAGGCTTAGTACCAGAGATTCAAAGCCATGTGACTTCTGCTAACCTTGCTACCATCCAGGATGTTACTCGTCTTGCTCATCGTCTCACAGACCGGGCAGTGGAACAGAACAGGCTGCCTAAGCGTATAGGTGCTACTGCTACTACTACTTCTGCTACTCCCAGTGACAACAAACGAAAATGGGAAGGAGCCTCTAGCATGGGTTCAGCTACAATTCAGTCCCAGGCACAGCAGCGAAAGATTGATGACTACCAAAGTCCTGGCCAGCCATCTTCTGGTAGTCAAGGGCAGGGTGGATATCGAGGAAACCACCCAAAGTGCAACAAATGCAACAGATACCACAGTGGTCAGTGTAACAAGGGACGTTGTCAGAGGTGTCTCAAGATGGGTCATGAAGCCAAGGATTGCAGGAGCTCACGGCCTCCAAATCAGAATCATCAGCAGCAACAGCAAGCTCCACAGAACCAGCAGCAGCAACAACGAGGCAACAAGGGATGCTTTCAGTGTGGTGCTGAAGGCCACTTCAAGCGGGACTGCCCCCAGTTAAATCAAAATCAGAATAACAACAACAACAATAATCAAGGCAGCGGGAATAACAACGGGGGTAATAACGACGGCAATGGTGCCAGGGGACGTGTTTTCGTGCTGGGTCAGGGTGATGCAAGGAACGATCCCAACGTTGTGATGGGTAAGTTCCTTCTCGACGACTTTTATGTTACTGTTTTATTTGATTCGGGTGCCGATACTAGTTATGTGTCTCTAAAAGTTAGTCAAATGCTTAAGCGCACCCCAACACTTTTGACCACCAAACACACGGTAGAACTAGCAAACGGTAAAAGTCTTGAAGCCACATGCATAGTTAAGGACTGTAACCTCGTTTTAGCTGGTCAGACCTTCTCTAACGATCTTATCCCTATTGTACTTGGTAGTTTTGATGTTGTTATTGGGATGGATTGGTTATCTCAACATCAAGCGGAAATTCTTTGCGACGAGAAAATCGTCCGCATTCCTCGTTCTGGTGAAGAACCTCTCATGATTCATGGCGACAAGAGTGGTGCTGTTGTGGGCATCATCTCTTTCCTTAAGGCCCAGAAGTGTTTGCGTAAGGGCCACACTGCCATTCTTGCACTCGTTACTGACGCATCAATGGAAGAGAAGAGAATTAAAGACATTCCTATAGTACGCGATTTTCCTAAGGTATTTCCTGAGGAATTACCTGGTCTTCAACCTCATCGACAAGTCAAATTCCAAATTGAGCTAGCTCCTGGAGCAGCGCCCATAGCTCGAGCACCTTATCACTTAGCCCCAACCGAACTGGAAGAACTGTCCAAGCAATTACAAGAACTTTTGGAAAAAGGTTTTATTCGTCCTAGCTCTTCGCCCTGGGGAGCTCCAGTACCATTCGTGAAGAAGAAAGACGGTACCTTCAGAGTGTGCATTGACTACCGCGAACTCAATAAGGTGACCGTAAAGAATCGTGATCCTCTCCCGCGCATTGATGACTTATTCGACCAGCTGCAAGGGTCGAGCTACTACTCCAAGATTGATCTGAGATCGGGTTACCATCAACTGAGAGTCTGAGACGATGATGCCTCTAAAACAACATTCAGAACTCGTTACGGCCATTACGAGTTTCTGGTTATGCCTTTCGGATTAACGAACGCACCAGCGGTTTTCATGGATCTCATGAACCGAGTATGCAAACCTTACTTGGATAAGTTCGTTATTGTTTTCATCGACGACATCTTGATCTATTCTAAGAGTCAGGAGGAACACGAGCAGCATCTACGACTTATGCTGGAACTTCTTCGAGCAGAGCAACTGTATACCAAATTTTCGAAATGTGACGTCTGGCTTCGCGAAGTCCATTTTCTAGGCCACATAGTAAACAAGGATGGGATTCATGTTGATCCATCCAAAGTTGACTCGATCAAGAACTGGCCTGCACCCCGCACACCAACAGAAATCCGCCAATTCTTGGGTCTGGCGGGCTACTACAGACGATTTATCAAGGATTTGTAGGATCGAATTCGGACCTAAACGAGTCGCTTAGAAGAGTTTATCTCAGTTTGAACGGCGGAAACAGACAAACCAAGTACAATTCAGCGAGAATTCACTTTAATATGTCGATATTATTGATCTGAATGACATGTACAATCAAGTCGACACTTCGGCAGCACTTCGTGGCTCACCGGAAGACAACACCTCTAACTCTTACTGATTTCGCTCTTATGACCCTATTTATAGATAACTTGATTCCGCTCATACATGCATGACACAAAAGCGGAATTACGCTATGACACATAAGCGGAATCATATGATTAACTAAAGAGCGAAATCACCCTAAGATACTACGGACAAAATCAGACTTTGACCATTTGACCGAAATCACATATAAATGGACGAAAACACTCTCTATATGTATAATTCACGAAATCAGCATCTCATCTTCATAAATGCTTTTGTCCACTTGTGTCTTGTGTAGTCATGATGCTAATGATGATGTCATAATATGATGTCATCATTAAGTATTATGACATCATGCTTGAACTGATCCGCAATTAATCCGAGACTCGACATAAGACGAAGACTACAGATGAATGCACCAACAGACTCCCCCTCAGATGTTGACGAGTCTTAAGTGTCGAGTCTTTGCATCTTCAGTCTTTATCAGTCTCTTTTCTTTCTTGGCATATACCAGGATCTTCTCTTTGGCTCTAACCTCGTCAGACTCCCCCTCTCATCATGATGGGATCGCTGTCTGGAATTAGCTATCACCTTGAGATCAATCCCTAGCTTTATCTCTGTTTAAGCTCATATCCTGCACACATTTTCTCATTAAAAACATAAGTTTTTACTTAAAACAATAAGAAAAACTTACTGGAAATTGTTACATCAAGTTCAAATTAATGATCTCGATTAACTAATCAAACTTCTTTCTCAAAATAAATTTCTCAATTCAATACACACACTCCCAAACCAGTTCATCATGTTCATCACTTGAAATTTTGAAAATCAGCTTTTCAACATCAGTTGTCGAAAATCTTTTTGGATTTTTCAAAATATGAAACATGAATTCAATAACAGAGATTAACTGCAGAAATAAAATATGTACAAACATATTTTTGTGAGTTTGCGAAAGAGGATCATATCAGTTTATGTGACCAATCACTAGCACCATTAAGCTTGATTTCATTTTATGCTTTAAACGATTCACATTGATTGACGATATTGTTGTCCACTTAAACTCAATCTAAAAACTTTCAATCTGCTTACCGATACTTTAAGGTATATTAAGATAGCACTAAATTCTTATGGACCCCACGATCTCAGCATATCCCCTCATCATGCAATACACTGACCCAAGTAATGCCTTTAAACTTTTATCAACTGTGATTTGTGCGAAAACAAAGCAGAATGTTTAAACATTAACAATCAGGTCGATACTTCCGTATACACAGAGAAAGTCCAATGTTTAAACAAAATAAGAAAAATAAAACAAGTTGAAGTTGTTTAGGCTTTAACCATCAGGTCGATACTCCCGTATACGCAGAGGTGATCCAAATCTTAAACGAAACACCAAAGAAAATAAAGCAGAACGTTTAGGCAACAACATCCAGGTCGATACTCACGTATACGCAGAGGATGTCCGATGCTTAAACAAAATAAAGAAATAAAACAAGTTTAAGTCTTTGCAAAATAAAATGCACAATCACAGCGACTTTTTAGCAAAGTTGTGAAAGTTCACAAACTTAACCAGTTTTATGTCTTTCGACAATCAGCGATTACTGAGTAGGCACACAATCAAGAAGGACAAAACTAAGTACTATGTTTTTTACCGTGTTTCCCACTAGAACTAGGCTTTTTCATTTAGGTTTGTATCGTTCTCGCAAATCTACTAGTCTAGCTGAGCCTATCATCACATCGTTAGTAAGATCAAAACTCATTTTTTGAATTTTTCAATGTTTTTGACATTTTCAAATTTTCTAATTTTTAAAAAATTTTTACTCCCCCTAAAATCAAAATATGTCTCAATTTTGATTTTCTGGGAAAATTTGAAACAAACTGTACAAGAAATTTGACAACATGATGAGAATTGCTTCAATTCTCCATTCACTTGGCATAAACAATCAGAACTCCCCCTCACAACAAACTATTTTCCCATAGTGATTTCAAAACACTTAAGTTTGTTCTAATCAAAATGGTTTTTCCGGAAAATAAGTTTTGTGAGTCATTTCTCAAACATGGGGATCTTTCATCACCTTGTTCTTTAACCACTTGTAAGATTTAACATTTTTAAGATCAATCCACAATCATCACTTGTAGAAAATCAAGTACAACTTAATGTCCCTGATTTACCACTTGTAAGTTCGAAATATCACATTCGTGAATTTCTCAAGAAATGTGCCGATTCCTGTTCCACACTTAACAACCTGTGAACTCCGGCAAGTCAGGTTTTTCATTTAAACAGATTCACCCAAGCCTGACGGTCCTTGGGTGCTTTGGAATTCTTGTTCAACAATGGTGGAAAATTTGCATCATCCATTGTTAAACCTGAATTCTCCATTTTTACCTCAACCAATGGCTCCTCTGGCTTTGACGAACCAGAATCATTGCCTGCACATGGCTTGTCTGACTTTGACCTATCAGATTCATCGCCTGAAGGTGGCTTGTCTGACTTTAACATGTCAGATTCATCGCCGACCATTTTCTTCTTTCGTCCTCAGATTTGTATCCAATGAATTCGGTTTGCTTGATTTGTCATTCTTTGGCGAGCAAGACGATTTATCAGAACTTTTATCTGTTTTACCAGTTGTATCCGAGGACAAAATCTTCTCGAGATACTCTCTCACCTTCTTTCTCTTCTTCCTCAGTCTGTCTTTCTGCCCCTGAGAAAGCTTCACTTTCGTTTCTTGAACTTTAGGTTCTTGAACCTTCTGTTCTTTGGGCTTGACATTGACTGGTTTCTTCACCTGCTTCTGAGATTCAGCCCTCGATCTTCTCATTGATCTCATTGAGCAATCTCTAGCAATGTGACCTCTGATGTTGCAGTTAAAGCATCTTCTCGTCTCATAATTCCAACTTTGGCAGTTAACAGCAATGTGTCCTTGATAACCACATCGGTAACACATTCTGTTATCGTACCAATCACCATTTTCAGTCCAAACATTCAGATCATAACACTGTTTGGCTTGGTGATAATCCTTGCTCCTCTTGTTTGCTGGATTTGACTTTTGAGCACTGTGGTCAAACCTGCACCACTTATTACCAACAATTTTAGAGTTTTGATTTTCCAATTTTTGTGGTTTTTTATCACGATTGGACGATTGAACTGATGAGCTTTTATTTTCTTTTTGAACATTTTTCGATTTTTTATCCTTTTGTTTTTGTTCCACATTCTTCTTTACAGGTTTTTGCATTGAGCATTCACCTTTCTCAGTAGAATGTAGAACGGTTTCTTGAAATTTTTCTTTTAATTTCAAAAATATTTTTCTTTTTTCAATATCATCATCAGTTTTCTCATCACAATCTTCAACTTTGACTTTGTCAAAGTTTGTGACATTGTCACTTATTGGAACAGAATTGATCGGTTTTGGACAGGGGAACTCAGATGAAGTCACAAAACCTTTCAATTTCTTTTTAAGCTCATCAATTTTGTTCCTTGAATTCTCAGCTTCATTTTCAAGCTGAGATATTCTTTCAAGATGAGACTTGATAGATTTTTCATTTTCATTCTTCATGTTTTCAAGAACAGATTTTTCATTTTCCAAAACTTTTATCTGTTCTTGAAATTTTGTTTCATTTGCTTTCAAATTCTTGTTCTCAAGCTTTATCCAGAAATCTTCCTTTTCTGAATTTAACTCCTTTTCTTCTAACTCTTTGATTTTCTTTCGAGCACATTCACCTTCTTTTTCAAGTTTGATAATTTTCTGAAGAAGAGAATTTATCATTTTTTGCTTTTCGATGTTGTTTTTGCTAAACACATCTCTCCCATCTTCAAGAATTTTTATTTGATTTTGAAAAGCTTTTTCAATTCTTGATTTTTCAATTTCAAAACTTTTAATCATTTCTTCAAAAACATTTGCCTTTTCTTTCAATTTCTGATTTTCCAATGTCAAACTGTTCAAATTACCCAACAGTTTGTCATTTTCAGTTTTCAACTTTCCACAATTTTCTTTCAAAATAAAAAATCTGCTTATCATCAGCTTGCTTTTCATTGTTCAACTTCTTGATCTCCAATGCCAAACTTTCCACATCTTTCACGAGTTTTGTCATTGTCAACCTTAAAGTTGTCACATTTGGTGCACACTGATTCAGAATTTGAAGATCCAATTTTCACAAATTCTTCATTTTTTGAAACTTCTTCCTCCTTTGTCATGAATGTACCTGCAAAATTTTTTTTAACAAAATCAAGACAATTTGCATTCTCATCAATATAACAACCTCTCTTGATATCATATTTCATCACATATTTTGCTCTAATACATTCAACAATCCTTTTGTTCATCTCATCAATTACATTTAATCCCATATCCACCAAATGATTTTCTAAAACCTTTATCATTTCTTTCCTTTTCTTTCCATTTTCAAATTCATGAGTTTTAAGTATGCTGATGAATCTTTTTAGACGTAATTTTGAAAAATTTGAATCCTTTCTAAAAATTTTCAAAAATTCACTCCATTCAATAGGTAATGCATCTGCAAACTTTTCTATTTTTTCAGCTTCTGATGGAAATATCTCATGATTTTTTAAGTAACCAAGTAAGACTCCATATCGGTTCTCTAATTCTTCCAATGTTTCATTTTTCAAACATGCAAAATATTTAAACCTTTTGACCCAAAGATCCTTTTTCACATTTCTATAACTATCGTCCAAATACCCCATATACCAATCATTTAATCTTTCAAGATCATGATTTTCCATCTCATCAAACATCATTTCTATTTTTTCAAATAATCCCGACAACAATTTCCAATTCAAAACAAAATCAATTTTGATGTCAAAATCTACTAACTCGACACCTTTGAATGCTAATAAATCTGATTGGACCGTACAAGAGTATTCACATGCAGTTGTTGAATTCCTTTTTTTAAACTAGCTGACAACTTTTACTTGTTGTAGAAAGAAGATTGGACCGCAACTACTCACATGAATTGAAACAAGAAATGCTCACATGCGTAAATTGATATCACAATTTCACATGCTCTAACAATCGATATCCGACAAACTTTAAATGCTCACTTGAACTAACACATGCACTTCTGATTATCTGACACAACCTGACATCCTCGAATTCAATGTTACACAAGATTTGATGAACAATCACGTGAATTCCTAAGTGTCACTAAATTGAAACAATTTTTGTCACTATAAGCGAAATCCCAAGATTGTCACAAAAGCGATACCTCAAGTGACACAAAAGCGAAATCTATTTGTACAGATAAGCGAAATCAGAATTATTCAAATGAGCGGAATCAACCTTGTTCAAATAAGCGAAATTAAACTGTTCAAAAGAGCGAAATCAAGACACGATCGCTGCTGACATCATCAAATGCACGAGTCCATAAAAGCGAGACCTCAAAAATAATGAGTTTTTGATCAATTTTAGCTTTGAAACTTTCGAGGATTTATTATAACGTGATTACGAGTGCCGTGTGTGAAATTGAACCGATTCTGACCGAAAAAATTTTTGATTTTCGAAAAAGAATGGTGTAGAAACAGAATTATCGGCTGAATTGTGTAAAACTCTTCTTCACTGGCTCTGATACCAATTGTAGGATCGAATTCGGACCTAAACGAGTCGCTTAGAAGAGTTTATCTCAGTTTGAACGGCGGAAACAGACAAACCGAGTACAATTCAGCGAGAATTCACTTTAATATGTCGATATTATTGATCTGAATGACATGTACAATCAAGTCGACACTTCGACAGCACTTCGTGGCTCACCGGAAGACAACACCTCTAACTCTTACTGATTTCGCTCTTATGACCCTATTTATAGATAATGTGATTCCGCTCATACATGCATGACACAAAAGCGGAATTACGCTATGACACATAAGCGGAATCATATGATTGACTAAAGAGCGAAATCACCCTAAGATACTACGGACAAAATCAGACTTTGACCATTTGACCGAAATCACATATAAATGGACGAAAACACTCTCTATATGTAAAATTCACGAAATCAGCATCTTATCTTCATAAATGCTTTTGTCCACTTGTGTCTTGTGTAGTCATGATGCTAATGATGATGTCATAATATGATGTCATCATTAAGTATTATGACATCATGCTTGAACTGATCCGCAATTAACCCGAGACTCGACATAAGACGAAGACTACAGATGAATGCACCAACAGGATTTCTCAAGGATTGCGCAACGTCTCACTTCACTGACTCAGAAGGGTGTCATCTACCGTTGGGGAGATGCACAGGAGTCCGCATTTTAGCACTTAAAAGACAGACTTTGTAGCGCGCCTATCCTCTCATTGCCTGAAGGCACAGATGATTTTTGTTTTTATTGCGACGCTTCCATCTAAGGACTTGGTTGCGTGTTGATGCAACGTGACAAGGTCATTGCCTACGCATTGCGCCAACTTAAGGTTCACGAAAGGAACTACACTACGCACGACTTAGAGTTGGGAGCAGTTGTGTTTGCGCTAAACATATGGAGACATTACCTGTACGGTACCAAGTGCACCATTTACACCGATCACATGAGTCTCGAGCATATCTTCAAGCAAAAGGAGTTAAACATGCGTCAACGCCGATGGGTCGAGCTCTTGAACGATTATGAATGCGCTATCAAATACCATCTAGGCAAGGCCAATGTTGTGGCCGATGCCCTCAGCCGAAAGGATACTATACCTAAGCGTGTACGTGCTTTACAGCTTACCATCCAATCCAACCTTCCCGCTCAGATTCGTGATGCTCAGGTTAAAGCATTAAAAGCAGAGAACATCAAGGCTGAGTCCTTACGAGGATCGAGGCAGCGGCTAGAACGAAAGGAAAACGGCACCTACTATGTAAACGGACGCATCTGGGTTCCATTGTATGGAGACCTATGCGAGCTTGTGATGGATGAAGCACATAAGTCTCGTTATTCAGTTCATCCTGGTTCGGATAAGATGTACCACGACCTAAAGACTACATACTGGTGGCATAATATGAAAGCCCACATAGCAACCTACGTTAGCAAATGTTTGACTTGTGCGAGAGTCAAGACCGAATATCAGAAACCGTCGGGCCTACTTCAACAACCAGAGATACCTAAATGGATATGGGAGCAAATTTCCATGGATTTCGTTACTGGCCTACCGAGATCACAACACAGAAACGATACCATTTGGGTGATCGTGGATCGACTGACCAAGTCTGCACATTTTCTGTCAATCAAGGAAACAGATAAGTTTTCTACTCTAGCAGACATCTACCTGAAGGAAGTAGTATCAAGGCACGGAGTGCCAACCTCCATCATCTCTGATCGAGACTCACGTTTTACCTCGGAACTGTGGTAAGCCATGCACAAATCTTTTGGATCACGCTTAGATATGAGCACCGCTTATCACCCACAAACGGATGGGCAATCTGAATGCACCATCCAGACCCTTGAAGACATGCTTAGGGCATGTGTGATTGATTTTGGCAATGGTTGGGAAAAGCACCTCCCATTAGTGGATTTTTCGTATAACAACAGTTACCACACCAGCATCCAGGCCGCTCTGTTCGAGGCATTGTACGGACTGAAATGTCGATCACCTCTTTGTTGGGCAGAGGTTGGCGACAGTCAAATCACTGGCCCAGAACTTGTAGTAGATACAACCGAGAGAATTGCTCAGATACGATAGCGAATGGTGGCAGCTCGTGACCGTCAGAAAAGCTATGCTGATAAGCGAAGAAAACCACTCGAGTTCCAGGTTGGGGATCGGGTGCTACTCAAAGTCTCACCTTGGAAAGGTGTAGTCCGTTTTGGCAAACGAGGCAAGCTCAATCCGTGTTATGTCGAACCGTTCGAAATCATTGAGAAAATTGGCAAAGTCGCCTACAAGTTGAATCTACCTGAAGAACTCAGCGGAGTTCACAATGTTTTCCACGTGTCGAATCTGAAGAAGTGTCTGTCAGATGAGACTCTCATAGTTCCTCTTAAGGAGCTCACTATCAATGACCAGCTGCGATTAGTCGAGGAACCAGTAGAGATTACTGATCGAGATGTTAAGATTCTCAAACGTACCAGGGTACCTCTTGTCCGAGTTCGTTGGAATTCCCGTTGTGGCCCAGAGTATACCTGGGAACGAGAAGACCAAATGAAACTCAGGTACCCCCAGCTGTTTAAGAAAAATGCAACCACTACTGAGGCTGAAGCTACTGCAGAATTTCGGGATGAAATTCCAAATCAACGGGGGGATGATGTGACACCCCAGGAAAAGCCAGTAAACACCGCAACTTAACTAGCTACCTCAGTAACTACACACTAAATTTCGGGACGAAATTTTCTTAACAGGGGGAGAATGTGACAACCCTCGTAATTCCATGTATCCGTACAATTTATTAAAGATAATTAAAGTGCTTGGTGACTGTGTCATACTTACATGTGTTTGTTAACGTACTTGGCTTGTGCAGAAAACTTGACTAAATGGTCCTGAATAATTTCCTATGTATTAGGAATTAAAAGTGTTACAAATATATATATATATATATATATATATATATATAAGACACCGTACGGAATAATTAAACACTTTAACGGAACAGTATCTGACCGAACAACTGGACTTTACCCGGGACACCAAATATTTGTCAAACACATTGTTTATTTATTTCTTGGCTTGTCATGATCCCCGTACACCATAACACCCGCTAAAATGCCTACTAACTAACATATGTAAACAATACTTGGGAACTAACTAATGTTTACCTATTAGTTGCAAAATGTTACATAAAGCCCCCCCCCCCCCCCAACCAATTTTAGTCCCAAGAGGACCCACAAGATCCACTCCATACTTCCTAGATCTCTTAGTATATTTTATTAGATATTATGTGATGTCTTGCTTGAGAATATGAACATAATATATGGTGTAAGATTATAAGTACCTTTCCAAGATCATAACCATCATTCCTCAATCTTTCATCTCACTCTTCACACACTCTCTCTCCCTCACGGTTTCACCCCAACCCGCCACCATCACCACCCCTAAACCACCACTTTCATCCACCTTCAAGTCTCATCCAAGTATAGAAGAAGGGCTATAGGAACTTGCAAGTTGAAGGGCATTCTAAGGAGCCTTGTTCTAGTATTTTTCATCATCTTTGCACTAGAATTTCTACCCTAGCCTTGTGCTAGTAGTAAGTTACTTGCACACCCTTGTTCATCTTGTTTTTGTGATCAAAAGTTGTAGTATGTTAGCATGTTCAAATCACTAAAGAACAAGAACCGAAAGATGAACATAAAGCTTGATATAAAGATGAAACATGATGTATTTATGTTAGAATGAAGTTGTTTTGATATGTTGCTGATTACTTGCTGATTACTTGTTAATGTTAAATGTCGTTATTGATCGCTAAATATGTTAACGGAATCAATCGAACACACTTTAGAATGTTATGAAATACGGTTCTAATGGCTCTGGAATCATAATTTTTGGACTTCGTTTACTATTTTTAAAGACCCTTTTAAAAACAGCAGCTGAAGCTGAGTTTTTGCTGCAGTAAATGGGTGATAAGTTTTTAGTCATAACTGGAAATCTATATTGAATCAACTCATGAAATTTATATAGTAGATGACGACTGATGTATTTGTAATTATCCCACTGGAATTTCGTAAATCGAACTTACGAAGAATTTTTAATATATTATTCCGTGGACTGCAATCCGAAAAAGATGAATCTGATTGCAGTTCGGAAAATGAATTTTTATAAAATATTGATGATAAATTCGATCCTGATATTTTTACACAATAATATTTGGATCGTTTAAGACCTTCGGTAAAAAGTTGAGAATTTTTGGACCATGTTAACTATTTTATCAAAATCCCCGAAAACAGCCAAGTTTTGAATATGAAAGCTGAAACGACATAAGTAGTGATTTGCGTGTCTAAATGTCGGGTAGGTTATCCGAGAATGATATAACATGTTATATGTCTATAAAAGTGTTATGTGCAATGTCGTATGTTTGTTTATGAGTGGGGAATAGATGGGAAGTTTATATGGGCATGAACCGTTAAAGTGATGCATGTTATGTGATAGATACGTGTAGGAACTTTGTGCTCTATTTGAAAACCACTAAATGACTAACTGGTAATCATAATAGGAAGTGATTGACCGACCTTGAGTGTTAGCTATTTTTGAGAGTCAAATCGAGCAACCGAGATGAGTTCACACTTTCTACAAGGCATGGGATTCCCGGTGGTTTGGGAATGGGTTAAGAAACTAAAAAGGAATCTACATATCCTCCTTGGGTAGGATATGTACGGCCATCCTCCGTAGGTAGGATGCCAATAATAATTCTGCGTATTCTCCTTGGGTAGAATATGTACGTTCGTCCTCCTTGGGTAGGACAACACCCTTAAAAACTTACTAGACAAAACAATATCATTAAGTCCCTCATTACATATCGACTTAATCGCCGAGGCCGATGGCGAGCGGGTCAGTAGTTAATAGCGCTATTAGGTTTAACAAACCTCACACCGTGTCGTCCGAACGGGCGTGTACTAATGGACTATGGCAAACTGTCAGTGATGATAGACACTGATGTAGGGCACAACTATCGTTCGTAGTAGTTGATATCATACCGTCTAGTAGTTTACATGGGGAAGCCCCCACTAATTATGGATATGATTTGGGTAATAAAAGGGATCTGGTTAAACATACTTTGAACTATGGGGTAACCCCCACGGAAAATATGCCAACGAAAGTCAAACCACGTTTTCAGAAACAACTTAAAACTAAACAACCAACCGTGAACTCACTCAACTTTGTTGTTGACTCGTTGTTACATGCATTACAGGTCGCTAGACGCTTATGGAGCTTGCACGAGGAGGAGGTTGTTGTGGGATGCGGACTGTTATGTCCCATGCTTATTAATTAAACGTTATAAACTTATTAAACTTATGTTTTGGTTTAACGTCTTATGCTTCCGCTGTTTAAATTAAACTTGGTTAACTTTCTTTTGGTCACCAATCGTATTGTGGTCGGTTTTACTTACTTAATTATGTTGTTCAATATGATTGGTGGTTCGATCCTGGTCATGTCACGCCTCCAAGCGGTGATACCCCGCATGGTGGATTTTGGGGGTGTGACACACTCTCTAGTATTTCTTACTAATAAAATATTTTTAAACCGCGTTTAGGTAACTTAATGTGAAGGTATAAGAAGCCAGCTACGGAGCACTGAAGGCTTAAAGAAAGTGGCTATAAAAGTTACTTAAATAAAAGGAGATTATGTTTTCAATAATTAGGGTTTTTTCCTATAAATATATTATGAATGAAACATGGGTTTTATCCTATTTATTTATTATAAAAATTTGGTGTTTTGAAACTCTGAAATTTATTTCCTAACTACGATCCTGATGTCTCATTTCCGCTGCCAAATTAATAAAACACTGATACCACCTGACTGCTAGTTCGCAGCTCCCGCTCTTGGGGTAGGGGTCGGGGGCTGCGACACAATGCTCTCAAACCATTGTAGGAGCCCAGTGGCTCCCTCAGACTCATTGAACTTGAGTGGTTTAGCCGAATTGAATTGTTTGAAGTTACATGAAGTAGGTGCATTGTTGTTGCTATTGTTATTGTTATTGTTGGCTTGAGTAAGTTGGGTCACAAGGTTTAGGAGAACAGCAGCCATTTGTTGAGCGATTAAAGCCCATTTCAGCGTCTTGGGTAGCGTTGCGACGAGGAGGCATTCTAAAAGAGAAGGAACATATGAGAGAAAACGAGTGTGGTCGATATTAGATAGTAAAAAAGAAACATTAAAAAAATATCGACGAAACATAAGGATTGTGATCATTTGTTCGTTACCTAAAACAAACAAATGACACAATGACTAATCAAAGTAAATGGGACTTTATAATGTATCATGAAGACGTGCTTTAGCCTATAACTGGACACTCACCCCAAGAGTTCCCAGGTAAGAGTGACTGGTCCGGTTAAGTGGATTTGTACAAGCACTCTTGCCTTAGACAGAAAACTCAGGGTACAGGCATCCACCCTTCCAGATTGCACATGTTCACATTATTGAAACCCAAACTTTGACGAGATTTTGAAAACATCAAAGGCTTAAAAGCCTAAAAACAAATCATTTAAGCATAGATGATGGTTTCTTGTAAAAGTTTTTGGAAACCTTTTGGCTTTTAGGAATGAGTAATGACTTTGCATTGTTCTTGTAACCACCTAAGGATAGGTGATGGTATTGTATTAAAAATCTATACGCGAGTCACCTCACGTTCGGGTCCTAGGAAGGTTATAGTCTAGGTCAAAAGCGTTACTAATAACCTAATTCCCTATGACCTTGGCTCTGATACCAATCTCTGTAACACCCCGACTGCGTATAACAACAAACAGGGGCAGAAACGTCGGTGGGTCACGTTACAGGAATTGTTTCAAACACATGGTATACAAGTTTTGTTTTATATAATCAATAATTTACATTGTCTTGAACATAAAACACAAACAAAATACAACAATTTTCTATAAGTTTTAAAGTAAACTAAGGCTCGAGTCCATCCTATGTGTAGCATCCTTTAGCAATCATACATTAGCACTTGAAACATATGTGAAAATAAAGTCAGCATGGAAAGTCGGTGAGTAATATAGGTTTTGTGGTAAAGACTCATTGCCTTGAGTGTTAAAAAATGAAAATGTTTAAGTGATTTCAAGAGTAGCCATGAATCTTTGACAAAAAGTGATTCTTTTATAAAATCATATGAAAAATCGTTCGAATTAAAAGAACATAGTGAATGGTTAACTTAATAACCATTTGTGTCTTTGTAATAACCAATCAAAATGTCTTGTCTTGTACAAACCAACAAAATGACTTGTCTTGCATAATCAAACAAATGACTTGTCTTGTATAAACCAAACAAAATGACTTGTCTTGTATAAACTAAATGTCTTTGGTAAACAAAATGTCTTGTTCAAACCACAATGCTTTGTCTTGTGTAAAACAATTGCTTTTATTGTATAAAACAAACATGGATTGTTGGCGAATACATTCAAGCCTTGTTGACTGTCAGACAAACCCTTATAAAAATAAAGGTTTATCCATAATGTCACTATTTTTCTGTCATTCCCAGAGGTAACTTCCAAACAAACCTAGGAAGCGGGAATGGTGTTGTCAATCCTATGGTACCATAACATACTATCGGTCGGCATGATCAATGTTAATGAATGTATCATTGTATATTCAACGCACCATCAAGTCTAGTACAATGTAAGCATGTTGTGTAATGTTTTGAAACCATGTATACTAGGTATTTATACCATGTATAGTGTTTTGATACCATGTACTGTGACAACTGGCCCAAACCGGTAATTTCCGTACACATTAATTATTGCTTAATGACTGCAATTATGAGTTTAAGTGTCAGCAATGTCTGAACACATGATTAAACAAGTGAATTCATGCATGTTGTATACTACAAAATATTGCTTTATGCATAAACGAGAGCGTTGCGTCAGAATAATAGTAAACTCACCGGTAAGACACAATGTGTCAACAGAACTGCAGAAAGCAGTCAGACATAAGAATTGAGGCCTAGGTGTAGGTCCGACGACAAAAGTATATTAAAACCCAAGAGTACATGTAAGGGTTTAATTTATATACTTTGCGAAAGCAAAAACAAGCACTAAAAAGCACCCGAAACGCACTTTAAGTGCAGAATTTATAAAATTCAGCAATAATTCAGCATTTAGACACATAAATATTATGCAGAAATGTCGTTTTATTGTCCAGAATATTTCCCCAAGTGTTGGGAATTGAAAGGGTACAAGAAAGGTACTTAAACGACACTAAAAAGTGTAATTTAGCACTTTAACGAATCGGTGTGGAACCGAACAACCGGACTATACCCGGAACATGAAAATATTGTTAATAACATTATTTATCTTTTCTGAGCTAGTTAGGATCCCTGATTACCCTAACACCCGTCATAACCCGCTTCACATTAGTAACCGGGTTAATTACTTAACTTAACCTAACTAACTACCTAATTACTAGTTGAGATCGAACTAGTACCCCCCCCCCCCTCTCTAACCGGCCCCAACTAGAGGAGACATACTTTGTGCTTATTGATTTATATAATCACCTATGTCTAATATCTTGGTGACATAGTGACCATTGGTTAATAATCCTATGATTTTGTCTATAAAATCTAACATTAACACACAAGATCATTCTCCACTTTACAACAACAACACAACTCTCTCTTTCTCTCTAGTAGCTTACGGCCCAACCCCCACACCCATCCATCAATTTTTCGAGTTCGATCTTGCAAGTTCCAAGCATATACAAGCTTCACAAGTCACGTATTAGGAGCCTTGGAGCAAGCGGAACACGAAGGACCTCTTTCTTTGGCTTTTATCCACGCGTTTTTCATCAAAAATCTTCCCTAGCCTTGAGCTAGAGGTATAACACTTAAATCTCATATTTGAGCTTATCTAAAGTGGTTAAAAGAATTTTTTGTCGGTTAAAACTCGGAATCTTACAAGTTGAAGCATTAAAGTCTACTAAAAGTATGAAAAATGGTGGTTAATAGCATATGTGTTGTGTAAAAGTTGTAGTATTTGGAATATGAGATTTTTGAGACCCGATCTATGATGTGGTAGCTCGGATCATCGTTTAACCCGACTTTGTAAGATCATGGATCTTCACATAAAGCTATTTTAGAAGTAACAAGGGTTAAAAGGTGAAACCCTACCACACATAAACCATGAACTTGTGTAAAAATGTTTTAACTTGTACAAAAGTGTTTAAGACTAGTAGATCTATGTATCTACAAGTGGTATTTTTGAAGAACCACACTTTAAAGAAATCACATGTTCTAAACCGGGTCTTACACAAACAAAAGTGGTTTTTGTGAACAAATAAATATATGGATACTTGTGTAACAAAAGTGTTAACGAAGAAATAGTTTTCGTAAAAACCGACTAGAAGTTGTAAAACTTCATATTCTTTAAAAATAAAGTTTTTAAGAAGTTAAACTTATTTTTAAAGATAACAAGACTTACTAAATGTGCTAGTAAGTTACTACACATTTTTGTAAATATGCAAGTTCATGAAATTAGTGATTATTGTTGACGATTATTGTTGATAATTGTTGTTGCTGATTGTTGATGATTGATGATGATTTAAAAGAAAATAAACACACGTTTTGAAAACGTGGGAAACCTCCATTTTTAGGGGAAACTCTGTCAAAATTTTTATAAATTTTGACACTTAGAAAAATATAAGTTTTTGAGAAACTTATTCCCTAAAAATGTATTTAAAAGCATTAACAAGGTTTCCCTAACTTTTGATGATAAGAAATGGTGATTTCTTGAAGAATAAAAATGGATAATAAGTATATATTTTTGAGAGAAAAATATATATTATTTTATCACCAAATTTTGTGCTAAGTGTATATAGTATGTGTTATACGTGCTAGTGTATTAAGACTTAAAGATACACTAAATACTCATGAGGAGTAGAAATATAGAAATACACATACAAAACACAAGATACACGATTCGGGTGCAAAGTGCAAAACACAAAAGACTTATATTTATTTTTGGAGAAAATAATATAAGTAAGATACGTAGTTAAAAATATAGAATATTTTTAACACAAGAAAATATACACAAAAGAGAGTGACTGTACTTGTGCGACGCAAGTCTAGTGACTAACGATAAGAAAACGCGTATAGGTTACGACGTTAAGTAAGCAAATCCGGTGGAGTTTACGACGCTAGGAACGCAAAGTTGTGAGTTCATGCTCCCCCTTTTCTCTTTAACTGTTTTCAGTTTTTATAACTTCGGGGGTGAAATACATGTACAAAAGTACAAAGTTTATAATTGGTATGATATAAATACAAGAAGTACACTTGGTGAGAACGAGAACCAAGTGTGACGAAATATAAGAATACAAGAAGTACACTTGGTGAGAACGAGAACCAAGTGTGATGAAATATAAGAATATGAGAAGCGCATTTGGTGAGACGAGAACCAAGTATAAGGCGCTATGAGAAATGATAACAAGAAACGCGCTTGGTGAGGACGAGAACCAAGTAGGATGCGTTATGAGAAATAGTGTCACGAATAGGGTACAGAAGCACCATTAATCAACGTATACATTCAGACCGCAGAACAAAAGGTTAGATCTAACAGGTGCCTGGCAGCCTCACACTCGGTCGGGGCGAGAATCGAGTGGTGCTTTTGTGTCTCAGAATATACCAATTAAATGCCTTAGGTTTGGTGGCTTCCTATGACGTGTCACATGTTAATGGCTTTGCAACCCATTAACAATCTGATAATTACAGAAATACTGTATTTACATAAAATTCATACCATACAAGAATTGATAAATAACTTGAAGTACGTGGGGTACTCAAGAGAATTGATAAATAACTTGAAGTACGTGGGGTACTCAAGAGAATTGATATATAACTTGAAGTACGTGGGGTACTCAGGAAGATTGATAAATAACTTGAAGTACGTGGGGTACTCAAGAAGAAATTGAATTATACATAGGTACGTGATGTACACATGAAACTGGATTTATGAAAACTTGATTTACTCACAAACTATGTTTTCATACAAAGTATACAAACATGAAATACAAAACTGCATGAATTCACACCAACATTATGTTGACGTTTTTCCAAAAACTCACATGTATTTCAGGTAACTAGGATGGATGTGCGCGTGGTCTTGTTTATGCTCGTGGATGTCGCTTGTGTTTAACTTTAAATAAAGTTGTAAACTTTTAAGACAATGTTTTATGCGACTTAGCGATGTAAACGCTAACGTATGTTTTCAAATTATGGTATTTGAATGTTATTTTACGAGCATGTAGCATGTTTACTCTTCGTATGCAATGAGAACCTTTCATGATCACACCTCGTGCTTCCGCCGCAGAAAGGGGTGTGACAGATTGGTATCAGAGCTGCGATTGTAGTGAACCAGGATTCCTTCTCGAGTCTAGTCTACAATCTCTAGGATCCATTCACGAAAACAATTTTCAAAGAGTTTTCATTGCATAAAACGTCCCGCGACATCCACTACCTGAAACTGTCTACAAGAGTCTAGAAAAGACACTACGAGACTTAGAGTGCACTTGAGTAGCACTTGTCGTTGACTAGAAATTATTTGCAATTATGTGTGATAATTAGCATATACTAGAGGTAGAATGTCACAAGTATACGTGACTTTACCTGAAAGCGGTGGCCCATCTGAAGGGAGAAATACGAGGATGAAACGAACTGTGCGGACTGTGCAAGGAGTTACGTAATTATGGATGCATACGTAATTATGGAATTCAGTGCATAGAAATCACAGCAAGTCTTGTCACGTATAGATTCCCTCAGTGCAAGCCTACTAAGTACTCTGCTAGAGTAATAATTGTTTGATGTCACTTATGTGGTATATGCCTGTGTATATATATACTACTACTGCCTAGTATGACGATATCAAACAGATGCCTAACCCTGCTGTGTTATGTTCTGTCAGAACATGGCACCCAGGAAAGCTGTGAATGCTCGCAATGACGATCTACCTTCTCCTCCCCCACTGCCAAGAACTGCTGAAGAGCTGGACGCTCTACTGGAGGAAAGGATCTCCGCTGCTATCGCCCAGTACGAGGCGAACCGAACTCAAGACAGTGGAGGACCAAGCAACGCTAGGCGTAATGGAGATTCGTCTGGAGGCAATGCAGCTCAAGGTAACCTTGAGACACTGTACTAAGCATGAGGAAATTTATGAACGGTCTATGTTTCATTATTTCTTCGATTGCTCACATGTGAATTGGTTGAATCAATTCCAGGCTGCACTTTCAAGCAGTTCCTCGACTGCAAGCCGATGAACTATGACGGCACAGGAGGTGCAGTAGCATTTGTGCGCTGGACGGAGAAGACTGAAGCTACTTTCCGCATGAGCAAGTGTACCGCGGATCAACAAGTCACATTTGCTACTGGATTGTTTGTCGATGAAGCTCTGACTTGGTGGAACCTGCAAGCCCAAACCTTGGGTGATGATGCCGCTTATGGCCTAACTTGGGAGGAATTGAAAGAAAGAATGAGAGAGAAGTACTGCTCTCGTGCCGAACTCCAAAGGCTGGAAACAGAGTTCTGGCACTTGACTATGGAAGGTGCTGACATCAATGGTTACACTCGAAGGTTCCACGATCTGTCAAGAGTGCTTCCCTACATGGTGACTCCCGAATTTAAGCGTGTGGAACGCTACATTTGGGGACTGGCCTCCGAGTTTCGTGGCATGGTGACGGCGGCCAAACCACAAACAATCACCGAGGCTGTAACTCTGGCTGTCAGCCTGACTGAAGATTGTGTTCGCATGAAGAAGTTATCACTAAACCCAACAGAAAAGACCGAGACACATGCTGAGTCGTCCGGTGACAAAAAGAGAAAGCATACAAGTTTGAACCAAGCTACTCGCAACAACAAGGGTTTCAACAAGAAGCGCGACACTAATCCGCCTCAGGAGACGAAAGCCCATGCAACCAAAGCATATCAAGGCTCCATGCCTAGATGCCAAAAATGTAAGTATCATCATGATGGAGCTTGTCGCATTCCAAGGTGCGACAAATGTGGTAAATTGGGTCATCAAACAGAAGACTGTTGGGGAAAAGGAAAGAATCGAAATGGAAACGGTGCTGGTAGCAAGAATGGTAACGGGAAAGGGCAGAACCAAGGTTGCTTCAAGTGTGGAAGCAATGATCATTTCATGAAGAACTGCCCAGAGAGAAACAACGCTCCGGCTCGAGCATTTGTGATTGGAGCAAGAGACGCACGCGAGGACCCTAACGTGGTCACCGGTACGTTTCTCATTAACAATCACTTTGCATCCATATTATTCGACACTGGCGCCGATTATAGCTTCATGTCTGTGGAATTTAAACGCATACTCGGAATAGAATCTAGTAGATTAGAAATTCCTTATTCCATAGAACTAGCCAATGGTAAACTTGTTGAATCGGGCGAAGTTGTCAGAGGCTGCACACTAGAACTTGGCGAACGAAATTTTAGCATCGACCTCTTACCTATTCAATTGGGTAGCTTCGATGTAGTAGTCGGAATGGACTGGTTGTCCAAGAACAAAGCTGAAGTCATTTGTCATGAGAAAATCATTCGCATCCCTCTGGCGAATGATGAAACTCTCATAGTACATGGAGAAAGACGAGACGCGCCTCTTCGAATCATCAGCTGTATGAAAGCACAGAAGTGCTTGAGGAAAGGATGTGTCGCTTTCCTAGCACACGTTATAGACAAGAAGGCTGTGGAGCCAAAACTCGAAGACATTCCTGTGGTGAATGAATTTCCTGATGTTTTTCCCGAAGATCTGCCAGGATTACCTCCGCAACGACAAGTCGAATTCCATATAGACTTGGTTCCAGGAGCTGCTCCTGTAGCCAAGGCACCCTATCGACTTGCTCCATCCGAAATGCAAGAATTATCTACACAACTCCAGGAGTTGTTGGATAAAGGATTCATAAGGCCAAGCTTCTCACCTTGGGGAGCTCCAGTATTATTCGTGAAGAAGAAGGATGGAACACTGCGGATGTGTATCGATTACAGGGAACTGAACAAGCTCACAATCAAGAATCGGTATCCGCTACCAAGGATTGATGACTTATTTGATCAATTGCAAGGATCAAGCTACTATTCCAAGATCGACCTTCGATCTGGATACCATCAGCTGAGAATCCAAGATGAAAGCGTGCCAAAGACTGCATTCAGAACGCGATATGGGCACTACGAATTTCTTGTGATGCCGTTTGGATTGACGAACGCGCCAGCGGTCTTTATGGACCTAATGAACCGCGTGTGCAAACCATATCTCGATAAATTCGTGATTGTATTTATCGATGATATCCTAATTTACTCGCGAACGAAAGAAGAGCACGAGCAACATCTCAGAACCATCTTGGAACTACTGAAGAAAGAGAAGCTTTATGCAAAGTTCTCGAAATGCGAATTCTGGATTCGCGAAGTACAATTTCTTGGTCACGTTGTGAATGAGAAGGGCATTCATGTAGACCCGTCCAAGATAGAAGCGATAAAGAATTGGGAAGCTCCCAAGACCCCAACTGAAGTTCGTCAATTTCTGGGTTTAGCGGGCTATTACCGGCGATTCATCGAGAATTTCTCAAAAATAGCTCAACCGCTAACGACCCTTACACAGAAGGACATGAAGTACGACTGGGGTCACAAACAAGAAGAAGCCTTCCAGTTACTTAAGAACAAGCTCTGCGATGCACCGATACTATCGTTACCCGAAGGCACTGAAGACTTCGTGGTATACTGCGACGCCTCACGACAAGGCTTGGGTTGCGTGCTCATGCAACGCCAAAAAGTCATCGCTTACGCTTCAAGACAACTGAAGGTTCACGAGAGAAATTATACCACTCACGACCTGGAGCTGGGTGCAGTGGTATTCGCCTTGAAGATTTGGCGACATTACTTATATGGTACTCGATGTACAATCTTCACAGATCACAAAAGCTTACAACACATATTTGATCAGAAAGAATTAAATATGCGCCAGCGACGTTGGGTCGAGCTGCTGAACGATTATGACTGTGAGATTAGGTACCATCCTGGAAAGGCGAACGTTGTAGCAGACGCGTTGAGCCGAAAAGAAAGGGTTAAGACCCTAAGGGTTCGAGCATTGGAAATGACGATTCGAACGAACCTCACTGCACGCATTCGAGATGCACAACAAGAAGCTCTTAAAGAAGAGAATCGTAAAGCGGAATACCTCCGGGGTGCATTGAAATACATGGTGCCAAATGAAGAGGGAGCCTTATACTTCAAGAAGCGTATCTGGGTTCCACTCTGCGGTGGCATACGTGAGGTCATCCTTAATGAAGCCCACAAATCGAGATATTCGATCCATCCAGGATCGGACAAGATGTACCAAGACTTGAAAGAGTACTATTGGTGGCCGAGACTCAAAAGCGACGTTGCTGTCTATGTTGGAAAATGCCTAACCTGTGCGAAGGTTAAGGCCGAATATCAGAAACCGTCCGGCCTCCTACAACAACCAGAAATTCCCGTGTGGAAGTGGGAACAAATCTCGATGGACTTCATAACGAAATTACCCAGGACCCCGAGAGGGCACGATATGATATGGGTAATAGTTGATCGATTAACGAAGTCTGCGCATTTCCTACCAATCCGAGAGAAGGATAGCACTGGAAAGCTGGCAGAGATATACTTAAGAGAGATTGTGGCACGTCATGGAGTGCCAATCTCAATCATTTCAGACAGAGATGGACGCTTTGTCTCAAGAATCTGGCAATCATTTCAGGAAGCCTTTGGATCTCAGTTAGATCTAAGCACGGCATTCCATCCACAAACAGACGGCCAGAGCGAACGGACTATACAAACATTGGAAGATATGCTTCGCGCATGTGTCATGGATCTAGGCGGCAGCTGGGATACTCATCTACCTTTAGTTGAGTTTTCCTACAATAACAGTTATCATACGAGCATAAAAGCCGCGCCGTTCGAAGCTCTGTATGGCCGCAAATGCCGATCGCCCTTATGTTGGGCAGACGCTGGAGATAAGCGTATGGTTGGTCCTGAACTTGTACAAGAGACAACCGACAAGATTGCGCAGATCCGAGAGCGCATTAAGGCGGCTCGAGAGCGACAAAAGAGCTACGCGGATCCAAACAGAAAATCGGTAGATTTCAAGGTGGGAGACAAAGTGTTGTTAAAAGTTTCACCATGGAAGGGCGTAGTCAGATTTGGAAAACGTGGAAAGTTGAATCCACGATACATCGGACCATTCAGAATATTGAGAAGAATTGGTATCGTGGCATACAAGTTGGAGTTACCGGCAGAACTTAATGGAGTACATGATACGTTTCATGTATCCAACCTGAAGAAGAGTCCAACGCAAGAAAACGTGACCATCCCGTTGGATGAAGTGCATATTGATGAAGCCCTCCGATTTACAGAACAACCCGTTGAGGTTACTGACTGGAAAGTCAACAAGACCAGGAGGAGCAGAGTGAAACTTGTCAAAGTACGTTGGAGCTCTAAGCACGGACCCGAGTACACATGGGAACGTGAAGACCAGTTCAAGAAAAAGTATCCCCACCTATTCAAGAAGACTCCAGCGAGAGTTAGTTCAGTCTGAATTTCGGGACGAAATTCTTTTAACGGGGGGAGACTGTGACAACTGGCCCAAACCGGTAATTTCCGTACACATTAATTATTGCTTAATGACTGCAATTATGAGTTTAAGTGTCAGCAATGTCTGAACACATGATTAAACAAGTGAATTCATGCATGTTGTATACTACAAAATATTGCTTTATGCATAAACGAGAGCGTTGCGTCAGAATAATAGTAAACTCACCGGTAAGACACAATGTGTCAACAGAACTGCAGAAAGCAGTCAGACATAAGAATTGAGGCCTAGGTGTAGGTCCGACGACAAAAGTATATTAAAACCCAAGAGTACATGTAAGGGTTTAATTTATATACTTTGCGAAAGCAAAAACAAGCAAAAACAAGCACTAAAAAGCACCCGAAACGCACTTTAAGTGCAGAATTTATAAAATTCAGCAATAATTCAGCATTTAGACACATAAATATTATGCAGAAATGTCGTTTTATTGTCCAGAATATTTCCCCAAGTGTTGGGAATTGAAAGGGTACAAGAAAGGTACTTAAACGACACTAAAAAGTGTAATTTAGCACTTTAACGAATCGGTGTGGAACCGAACAACCGGACTATACCCGGAACATGAAAATATTGTTAATAACATTATTTATCTTTTCTGAGCTAGTTAGGATCCCTGATTACCCTAACACCCGTCATAACCCGCTTCACATTAGTAACCGGGTTAATTACTTAACTTAACCTAACTAACTACCTAATTACTAGTTGAGATCGAACTAGTACCCCCCCCCCCCTCTCTAACCGGCCCCAACTAGAGGAGACATACTTTGTGCTTATTGATTTATATAATCACCTATGTCTAATATCTTGGTGACATAGTGACCATTGGTTAATAATCCTATGATTTTGTCTATAAAATCTAACATTAACACACAAGATCATTCTCCACTTTACAACAACAACACAACTCTCTCTTTCTCTCTAGTAGCTTACGGCCCAACCCCCACACCCATCCATCAATTTTTCGAGTTCGATCTTGCAAGTTCCAAGCATATACAAGCTTCACAAGTCACGTATTAGGAGCCTTGGAGCAAGCGGAACACGAAGGACCTCTTTCTTTGGCTTTTATCCACGCGTTTTTCATCAAAAATCTTCCCTAGCCTTGAGCTAGAGGTATAACACTTAAATCTCATATTTGAGCTTATCTAAAGTGGTTAAAAGAATTTTTTGTCGGTTAAAACTCGGAATCTTACAAGTTGAAGCATTAAAGTCTACTAAAAGTATGAAAAATGGTGGTTAATAGCATATGTGTTGTGTAAAAGTTGTAGTATTTGGAATATGAGATTTTTGAGACCCGATCTATGATGTGGTAGCTCGGATCATCGTTTAACCCGACTTTGTAAGATCATGGATCTTCACATAAAGCTATTTTAGAAGTAACAAGGGTTAAAAGGTGAAACCCTACCACACATAAACCATGAACTTGTGTAAAAATGTTTTAACTTGTACAAAAGTGTTTAAGACTAGTAGATCTATGTATCTACAAGTGGTATTTTTGAAGAACCACACTTTAAAGAAATCACATGTTCTAAACCGGGTCTTACACAAACAAAAGTGGTTTTTGTGAACAAATAAATATATGGATACTTGTGTAACAAAAGTGTTAACGAAGAAATAGTTTTCGTAAAAACCGACTAGAAGTTGTAAAACTTCATATTCTTTAAAAATAAAGTTTTTAAGAAGTTAAACTTATTTTTAAAGATAACAAGACTTACTAAATGTGCTAGTAAGTTACTACACATTTTTGTAAATATGCAAGTTCATGAAATTAGTGATTATTGTTGACGATTATTGTTGATAATTGTTGTTGCTGATTGTTGATGATTGATGATGATTTAAAAGAAAATAAACACACGTTTTGAAAACGTGGGAAACCTCCATTTTTAGGGGAAACTCTGTCAAAATTTTTATAAATTTTGACACTTAGAAAAATATAAGTTTTTGAGAAACTTATTCCCTAAAAATGTATTTAAAAGCATTAACAAGGTTTCCCTAACTTTTGATGATAAGAAATGGTGATTTCTTGAAGAATAAAAATGGATAATAAGTATATATTTTTGAGAGAAAAATATATATTATTTTATCACCAAATTTTGTGCTAAGTGTATATAGTATGTGTTATACGTGCTAGTGTATTAAGACTTAAAGATACACTAAATACTCATGAGGAGTAGAAATATAGAAATACACATACAAAACACAAGATACACGATTCGGGTGCAAAGTGCAAAACACAAAAGACTTATATTTATTTTTGGAGAAAATAATATAAGTAAGATACGTAGTTAAAAATATAGAATATTTTTAACACAAGAAAATATACACAAAAGAGAGTGACTGTACTTGTGCGACGCAAGTCTAGTGACTAACGATAAGAAAACGCGTATAGGTTACGACGTTAAGTAAGCAAATCCGGTGGAGTTTACGACGCTAGGAACGCAAAGTTGTGAGTTCATGCTCCCCCTTTTCTCTTTAACTGTTTTCAGTTTTTATAACTTCGGGGGTGAAATACATGTACAAAAGTACAAAGTTTATAATTGGTATGATATAAATACAAGAAGTACACTTGGTGAGAACGAGAACCAAGTGTGACGAAATATAAGAATACAAGAAGTACACTTGGTGAGAACGAGAACCAAGTGTGATGAAATATAAGAATATGAGAAGCGCATTTGGTGAGACGAGAACCAAGTATAAGGCGCTATGAGAAATGATAACAAGAAACGCGCTTGGTGAGGACGAGAACCAAGTAGGATGCGTTATGAGAAATAGTGTCACGAATAGGGTACAGAAGCACCATTAATCAACGTATACATTCAGACCGCAGAACAAAAGGTTAGATCTAACAGGTGCCTGGCAGCCTCACACTCGGTCGGGGCGAGAATCGAGTGGTGCTTTTGTGTCTCAGAATATACCAATTAAATGCCTTAGGTTTGGTGGCTTCCTATGACGTGTCACATGTTAATGGCTTTGCAACCCATTAACAATCTGATAATTACAGAAATACTGTATTTACATAAAATTCATACCATACAAGAATTGATAAATAACTTGAAGTACGTGGGGTACTCAAGAGAATTGATAAATAACTTGAAGTACGTGGGGTACTCAAGAGAATTGATATATAACTTGAAGTACGTGGGGTACTCAGGAAGATTGATAAATAACTTGAAGTACGTGGGGTACTCAAGAAGAAATTGAATTATACATAGGTACGTGATGTACACATGAAACTGGATTTATGAAAACTTGATTTACTCACAAACTATGTTTTCATACAAAGTATACAAACATGAAATACAAAACTGCATGAATTCACACCAACATTATGTTGACGTTTTTCCAAAAACTCACATGTATTTCAGGTAACTAGGATGGATGTGCGCGTGGTCTTGTTTATGCTCGTGGATGTCGCTTGTGTTTAACTTTAAATAAAGTTGTAAACTTTTAAGACAATGTTTTATGCGACTTAGCGATGTAAACGCTAACGTATGTTTTCAAATTATGGTATTTGAATGTTATTTTACGAGCATGTAGCATGTTTACTCTTCGTATGCAATGAGAACCTTTCATGATCACACCTCGTGCTTCCGCCGCAGAAAGGGGTGTGACATGTACTATGTATACTAGGTATTTAAACCATGTATAGTGTTTTGAAACCATGTACTATGTATACTAGGTATTTAAACCATGTACAGTGTTTTAAAAACATGAAAGTAGTGATAGGCACATACGAATCACCCCAAAACATTTGAAAAACATAAAAGAGGGGAAATATGTAGTCATTTGGATTGCGTATATGTCTTGTTCAATGATTAAGCAAAGTTCAATAATTCAATTATTTACTAATATGTCGGGTAACTAAGGTTAGTGTATAATGAGACTTTAAATAGAAGAATTGGATAGAATGAGGTTTATAAACCAAATGAGTGATGGGTCTCGTATAATATGGTTTGTTAAACCTTACATTCTGATTAGAAAACAACTAGAAGTGTTTTGACCCGTTACGACTTGTTAAAGTGGTTTACGCCACTTTAACGGGTTGTTAGCGTAACTATGGGTTCAGATGGTTAAATAAGTCTTATGACGAGTCTAATGTGTCAAAGCAAGTTTACATATGTTGTATGATTAGTTTAGATGTCAAAACAATGATCTTATATGTTTAAACCTATTTTATGCGCCAAAAGGGCATTTTCGGCATTTTAAAAGCATAAATAATTGACTCGTCATCTGACTAACCAAATGATATGACCATAAGGTATAACCTCAGAGGGTTATTCTCTATATTACCATGGTCATATAAATGGGCTTGGTCGGATCCTAAAGTTGACCAAACGGGTCAGAATCGAAAGTCAAAGCGGTAGTCAAACCGCTCGACTTTCGACTAAAGAAAAATCGCTAAGCTAGAAATGACGAGTTAGAGATGTTGGAACATGTCTAATAATGTTATAAAACTGATTTGGTGTCAAAAATTTAGGTTTAATACTAGAAAACACTTTCGTCGTAAAATGCATTTTTATGCACTTTTGACTTTTATTTCGTAAAAGTTTGACTCGTCATTTCGTCTACTAAACCTGGTAATCAGAAGGTGCAATCGCAAGGGATTAATATCTTCGTGATAAGGATCATGTTGCAAAGTTCAAATTGAACTTTGACTTGACCAAAATGGTCAGAACCGAAAGTCAAACGAAAGTCAATTTGTTTGAATTTTGGCTCATAAATAGCCAAAATAATGAAAAGAACAAGAGAGAGCACTTACTTGTGTTGAAGAACACTTTCAGAACTCAGTAGGAGGCTTTCCAATTTGCTGGAAACAAGCTCCAAGGAGATGGGAGAAAGAAATTGAAATGAGCAAGTTGGAAATGGGCAAGATCATGGCTATTTATAGTGATCGAAGGATCACCAAATCAAGGAGGTGAATGTCATCAAACATGTCCAAAGGAGGTGAATTGGTGGAAAAATCGCGAGCTTGGAGGCCAAGGAATGAGCAGGCTGCTGCTAGGTAGTTGCTGACTGCCAGCTCTTAGCTTGCGGACCGTATGGACTATGGTCTTACGGTCCGTAAGGCTTTCTGCAGACAAAAGTTTTCACATTTTGGCAATTTTTGCTCCTGGACTTGTATTATCACTTGTTTGCCATGTTTAACCCATTTTAGCCTAATATTTAGGTTATATAAACGTGTTATGGCATGTGTAACTTGGATTTTGTTCCGGAAATGTTATGAATGTCGTTTCGCTCGATCATTCGATTACGTATTTTGTAAATGAAATATAAGATTTTATTTAATACTAAAATGATCAGAATTGTTCAATGATTGAAAATATGCAAATGTCACAGGTGGGTTAGGTTTTTTTTCGAATTAATGCACATGTCACTACAACTTTTTTCTTCTTTTTGAAAGAGAGTGTTTATAAATATATATATATATATATATATATATATATATATGTTGGTGCATGCGTCTGTTGACTTCGTCTTGTATCGAGTCTTGTATGTAGAATGATAGATCAGGGCACGTTATACGAGGAAAATAGGAGAGTTTACATATATTTGAGCTAATTTCGTTTGAAGGTGGCTTGTGATGATTCAAACGAAATTAACTTAAGTAATTTCGTTTGAAATGCATCATGACACTTTCAAACGAAATCACTCTACCTATATATACCCCTTGTGCCATTTCATTTGTAACGGTTCCGGTCAGTGTAACAAAGTTCTGCCGAAGTATCCACATGCTTGTATTTGATCTGAAATCAATGTACGGACAGTTTATAGTGTGAATCTAGCTGAATTAAACTCGATACGTTTGTTTCCGCCACTCGTATTGAGATAAACTCTTCTGATCGACTCGTTCAGGTCTGAAAACGATCCTACTAGTGGTATCAGAGCTCAGGAGGAAGAGTTCTTACCGATTTCAGCCGTTTTTCACCGAAAAATTCTGATTTCTACTCACTTTCTTCATATTTTTCAAAATTAAACAAGATTTTACGGATAAAATGGCCTGATTATCACATATCATTTGCGTAATGTTGTTTTAACAAACCCTAGAGAGTTTTAGAACTAAATTCGACCATTTACTCGATCAATTGGACAAAAATTGGACCGAAAATATGATGTCATCATGATTTCGTTTGAAGTTGTTAGCTGATTTCGTTTGAGAGAGTGCATAGTTACTGATTTCGTTTGAAAGAACCTAGTAATTCCGTTTGAAATCGGGTATCTCGATTGAAAATGAATGGTGATTTCGTTTGAAACATGTGGTCCGTTTGAACTGATTTGTTAATTCCGTTTGGGGATTGTATTCCGTTAGAGGATTTAGTTTGAACTAGGCAATTTTGTTTCAAGAGACAATCTCGTTTGACAGATCACTCAATATTAGCAATTTTGTTTGAAAGACTTGTTGGTTCAAACGATATCAGAGATCTTGTTTGAAATAGGGTATTCCGTTTGAGTGGCTTATATTGTTTGTAAGGGGATATTCTGTTTGAAAGTTGTGATCTAGTTTGAGAGGGGTTTTAGTTTGAACCTGGTATTATGTTTGAAACAGTCTGTTTGTGAATCTTTGAAAACTAAAACCATGGACAACGAATTTTACAATGCTTTTGCTAGTCCGATATCAATTACGCAGAACACGATGCTTGAAAATGAAACTGGAACAACTCAAAAACCACCTAAGCTTTTAGATATTGATGATTTTAGTGGATGGGCTGAACGATTTGGTAACTGGGTTGAAGCTTATCATTTAGATGCATGGGAACATACTGAAGTTCAATATTTTAGACCAGTTGGTAGCGATCGAGAGAAAATACCAATTAGAGATTTGAGTGCTGAGGAGAAAAAGAAATACAAAGATGAGAAGTTGATGGTTAGTTTGTTGCAGCAGGCGATTAAAGAAGACATCTTGATTTTACTTCAACATAATGGAACTGCAGATTCGATATGGACAGAATTAGAAGCAAAGTTTCTTGGTAGTGATGACATGCTTAAGAACAAAAAGTCGTTGATGAAGAAGGAATTTGATTTGTTCCGAGGTTTAAGAAATGAAAGCATATCTTAAACATGAACAGATTGAGTATCAGAAAGGATAAAGATGAGTTGATTGAAAAGTTAGCTGTTGCATTGCCACATGATGAGTGGGGCACGTATCTTATGATGTTGAAAAACAAACCAGGTTTTAATGATCTAACATTGAGTGATTTTATTAAACAGCTTGAAGCTCAAGAAATGGAGCAACTAAAGATAGCGAGAATGAAGAATTATGATGGAGAGCAAGACATTGGTTTGTACTACAAAAGTGGTGTTAATGACAAAACCAAATTTTCGCCAAAAGTTGAAACTGCTTTCAATACAACGGGATCTTCTGAAAAACCATCTCAAGGATCAAGTAACAAGATGAGATTTTCTTCATTTCCATCATTTGATCCACACTTTTCTACAACAAAGAGTGGCAAAGTACTTCAATGCAACATTGCTTTAAACCTTGAAAATGATCAGAATTATACCGAGGAAGTTGCTAAAAGCCACATGTCTTTGTTGGCAACTGTGCTTGAATCCTATGGAGGTTTAGTTGCATGAAAGATCGGAAATCCAATGCTAACAAAAGAGGATTACGATCAAATTGATACTGAAGAGATGGAATTGATGGATATAAAATGGTGCATGGCTAGTGTACTGAGACGAGCTGAAAAGTTTAAAGAAATTACAGGCAGAGATGATTTTCGCGATGCACATGTTTCAGCTTTAGGATTTGATAAGTCTAAAGTTATTTGTTTTCGATGTAGGGAAAAAGGGCATTTCAAGATGGTGTGCACAAATCGTGAAGCAAGTGGAGCTCAAAATCCCTTTGGAAACAATGATTACTATCGAAAAGCGTTATATCATCAAGTTGCTCAACAGCCACATTAACAATAACAACCACAAACAGCTCATGGTAGGAAAGAAATTGAAGATTCAAAGAGAGCATGTCTTGTTAATCAAGATAAAGGAAATGGTTTCAGTTGGGATAAATACATTCCAACAGATAGTAAAGTATATGTGGCAGAACAAGAAGATGAAAAATTGGCAGAAGGTTTCAGTTGGGACGATTATTGCCCTGACAAAGAATTCCTGGCTAAAGGATTTGTTGCTCGTGTTATCAATGATTATACTGATGATTATTGGGCAGAAAAAGTCAGAAAACGGTTAAATGGTGTTGATGCATTTTTAGTGTCTGTAACTAGTCTTGTTTTAACGATGTAATTTGTATGGTCTTTTATTAATTATCGAGTCTGTATGTTATGTTGACCAAGTCAGATATCCTCCTATCTACTTGTGTACAACTTATTTGTCTCTTGTGGTATGTAATGTATTATGAACAATGCATGTTGCATTAAAGGGTAGTTTTGTCATTACTATGTTTATGTGTTGCTGATTGTTGCTGTCTGATAACAGGAACAAACACAACAGTTGCAGTCCTCGACGAAACAGACTTCTGTTTCGTCGGAACACTTCATGGCGAAACAGACTTCTGTTTCGTTAAAGGTCATGACGAATCAGACCTTGATTCGTCATGTATTGGGCTGTTCCAGGCCCAATGTCTGGCCCATGTTCAGATTCGTCAATCACTTCTGTGTTTCGTCGATATCTGTGGCCCAGGGACTATATAAACAACACTTTGTGTTCATTTGAACTCAGAGATGAGTGCAGAGAGATGAGAAATAGACTATAGTAACAAAACTCTGCCGAAATTCCGTCAAAACTGTGTTTGTATCAGTTTGTAATCGGTTCTCATCCCGTTAATCAATCGATTGTGTTTCATTGGTTAATCCGTGTTCTTTACTATCTGTGTTTGGTTTGCACCGTCTCGGGGATTCCGCACCCGTTACCGTGTTCGTGATAATCAGAACATGTTTCTACCTTTGAATTTTGTGAAATTTTGATTAAAAACAGATGTTTATGATGCATGTTTTATGTTTTCCTTCTAATCTGATAGATTTATGTTTATCATTGTTTGATTTGCTTTGTTTTGTTAATGGGTTTTTATAACCAAAAACAGGGGTTTGTTGTTGATAATGGTATTATCTGTTTTTACAAGGTTTTTGTTCGGAAAAACATTTATGGGTGTTTATAAATGGGTTGGGTAAATAATGTTGATTGAATGTGTTTATGTTCATATCTGATGTGTGTTTAAACCCAATCCGGCGAAACTGATAAAACCCCCAAATTGACGAATCTGAGTTAACCCTAATTCCGGCGAATCAACCATTCGACGAATCAGACGACGAATCAAACATGACGAATCAAAATGGAACGAAATAGACTCGACGAATCAAAAAGTCGACGAATCAAACCAGTCAATGGTCAAACCTCTGTTTCGTCGTTCAATGTTATGTTTCGTCGTTGATACTCTGTTTCGTCGTCAATGCCTTAGCAGTTTTCTGATGTTGCTGTTTGTTCACAGTAGACATGTGTAAATAGGTTATCTGATATGTGAATACATGAAAGTGTATTCATACATGTCTAAATGCTATGTTATATATATTGTGACTTATTCTGGACATTTTCATGTACAGATGGCTCCTAAAGCACAGCAAGAAAAGGGAAAACGCAAGAAGGCGATCAAGAAAGAAAACAAAACCGAAGAAGAGATTATGTCAGAAAAATGCCATAATCAAGTTGCATATTTGGATCCGGAAGACAAGCTCGTTGAATTTAAAGATATGACGAAGTGGATCAGGGAGTCACGTATCAATTATGCTGTTACATACTCGACACCCGTCTACAAATCTCTCATTAAAGCGTTCTGGGATTCTGCAAACGTCGTTCAAATCGATGGAAAGGATATTATCAGAGGTCGTGTGAATGATCTGTATGTCGTTGTTACTCCGGAGATATTAAATCAAGTTCTTCAATTACAAGATCAACCGAATGCACCATATTCAATACCAATCATGTGTTCGCGAGGCTGTTTACTAAGGATGAAATGCAAAGGAGATCTTTTCGTCAAACAAATCAACAAAGGTGATCTTCCATTAAGATACAAGTTTTTATTACATGTGCTTATTCAGAGTCTCAGCAATAGACGAGCTGGATATGATATGGCGGGAGATGATCTAGTTGGTTTCATGGTTGCTTTAGTGTTAAACAAACCGTTTAGCATCTCGAAGTACATTTTCAGCAACATGAAAGAGAACATGACAAGGACTGGTAGTAGAACCACAGGGAACAAGTTTTGGATGTATCCACGGTTTCTGCAAATGATAATGAATGTTCAGCATCCAGACCTTCCTAAAGCTGAAAATGATCTGTTGAAAATAGAGGCAATGAATTTCAACTCCTTACGACTAATCAAGACTATGGCTGCCAAAAGATACACAGAAAGTGTTCCTCCAAGGAAGCTTTTTGGCGCTCTAGTGAATCCTGATTATGTTGCTCCTGCAAATGACAAATGGCGTCATGAAGACAGTCAATCAGACAATGAAGAACCTGAGTTGGAAAGGTTAAGGAAAGAAAAATTTGGTCCTGACCCAGTTGATTCAGATGAATCTGGTAGTGATGATGATGAAAGTGGTGGAGATAGTGATGCAGGTGATGCAGGTGCTGTTAGTACTGCTGTTGGAACATCAAGCAAGGGTGCTGTTTCTGGTACATCAGATAGTAGTTCATCAACAAGTGGTGATGATGGAACTGATTCGAGTTCTAGTGATCATTTAGTTGAACCTGGTTATGAAATGTATATTGATATACATGGAGTAAGAAGGTATAGAAAGATTAGAACAGAGGATGATCCAGAGTATGTTCCAGAGGATCCTGAAGGTGAAAGGAGAACAAAAAGAAAAGCAGAGAAAGCTGTTGAAGTACAAAAGAAGAAAGCTAGGAGATATCTGAGTACTTATACTCGGAAATCTGTGCCTCAGGAGTCTTCATCTATTCCTCAGGAGCCTGTGCAAGAAACTCCTACTGTAGTTACTTCAGCTATGGAAACTCCAGTTGCTCCAGTTGTTACACCAGCTACTGTTACTCCATCTATTCTTCCTCAAGAAGTTCCTGTAAGATCTATGGCTTCAGCAATCAGGGCAACTACTTCGGAAATCAGTGCTGAACGTCATAAGACTTTTGCTGGATTTTCTCAAAATGAAAAGATCAACTATCTGTTTTCTACACTTGAAGCGGCTGCTGATCGTCTTCAAAGGCAATCTCATTTTGGAAATCTCACGAAGCATGACCAACTTAAACAATCTGTGGAACTTAACAAATTGAAGTCAATGGTTGGTCAACAGCAAACAGTTATAGAGCGACAACAAGGTGAAATTGATGCGCTTAAAGCTGAAAATGCTCGATTGAAGGCTATTGATGAAGAGAAAGAGAGAAGGCTTGCTATTCTGTGGGACTATCATTGTAAACAACAAGAGGTGTTAAAGAAAAAGGATGATGATACAGAAGATCAAGGAAATCCGGATACCTCTGGTACATCACAGAAACAACCAACCACACTTGCTTCTGAAGTGGTTACAGTTCAACCTACCGTTGTTGAATCATCTCAGGGAACATCTACTGGAAAAGTACAACAGATAAAAGGTACTTCTTCTATATTTAGCAGTGCTGATATTGCTCTACAAGCTGTTCATCCATTTACAGGAGAGTTGCTTGAAGAAGGGGAGTTGATAGAAGATCTTTCTCCGGAGCAATTGAGTATTTTACAGTCTATGAGAGAAGTAGATGATGCTGAAATAGACAAAATGTCTACTGAGACTGATACAACGAATGTTGAAGAGATTGATGAAATTGTGATTGAAGGTGACGCACCAAAATCAACCTATGTCAGAGAAGATGGTACTGAGTTTGCATCATTTGATGAAAATTGGATGAAAGAAAACATTGATGACATAGATGAGCACTTGAAGAATAGAAATTCTTCTGAAAAAGACACAAATGCTTTTGCTGAATGGAGAAAACAGTTTTTATCCAAAGTGTCCAAGCCGTTACCTGAAAAAGCTCAAGTAGACTATCTGCAATTTGAAAAGAAGCCTAGTGGAAGGATCTTATGCTGGATGTTTGTTCAAGATATTCACTGCATTGCTATTAAACGTGAATATGGGATTCTGTATTTCAATTCACTACTGAGCATTCTTTCCTTACCATTCTATGATGTTTCTGCGTTGACAAGGCTTCAGCTTATCAATCGTGAAAAATACGATGGCGCTACTTTATTTGAGCGTCTGGTGAAAGTAAACAAGAAGACAGGCTGGAAGGACGAATCCTATAAGCCACAATTTCCTGTTTATCAACCGATCAAGTTTACTCTTGATCCGGACACCAACACTTGCAGATATAAACTGGTATATCAGCCTCCGAGGGTTGTAGATAAAATCCCATTGATGCCTATGAAGCAGGATTTTCTGGAAGACATGGCATTGTGGTGCTACGACTCGGATACTCATGAAGCTGTAATAGTGTTTAGAGATGGTCGTGCTAATTACCGGATGTTGGATCCGATGTGGATCGTCAACATGTCTGAAGCTGATATTGGAAGATTATATCGTCATGATATTTTCTATGAAGACCAAGATGCACGTCAAGCGTTAAAGTTTCAGCGAGTAGCTTGTTTTTGCTACTACAGGGGTATTCATTCGGGCAGTTCGTGGTCCGAACAACACTGATGGAAGATTAGAAGACCAAAGACGAGTAACAGACAAGGGGGAGTTTGTTGATGCATTTTTAGTGTCTGTAACTAGTCTTGTTTTAACGATGTAATTTGTATGGTCTTTTATTAATTATCGAGTCTGTATGTTATGTTGACCAAGTCAGATATCCTCCTATCTACTTGTGTACAACTTATTTGTCTCTTGTGGTATGTAATGTATTATGAACAATGCATGTTGCATTAAAGGGTAGTTTTGTCATTACTATGTTTATGTGTTGCTGATTGTTGCTGTCTGATAACAGGAACAAACACAACAGTTGCAGTCCTCGACGAAACAGACTTCTGTTTCGTCGGAACACTTCATGGCGAAACAGACTTCTGTTTCGTTAAAGGTCATGACGAATCAGACCTTGATTCGTCATGTATTGGGCTGTTCCAGGCCCAATGTCTGGCCCATGTTCAGATTCGTCAAACACTTCTGTGTTTCGTCGATATCTGTGGCCCAGGGACTATATAAACAACACTTTGTGTTCATTTGAACTCAGAGATGAGTGCAGAGAGATCAGAAAATACTTGTAAAGAAACTCTGTCAAAATTCCGTCAAAACTGTGTTTGTATCAGTTTGTAATCGGTTCTCATCCCGTTAATCAATAGAGTGTGTTTCATTGGTTAATCCGTGTTCTTTATTACACTTTGTTTGGTTTGCACCGTCACGGGGATTCCGCACCCGTTACCGTGTTCGTGATAAACAAGGATAGGTTTTCGTTATCGATCCACCGGAAAAACGGACCTACAAATGGTGAAGAAAAGAAAAAGAAAGAAGTTTTAGAAGAAGTTCAAGTGAGAGTAGTTAAAGAAGTTCCAGCATTTGAAATCAAAACAGATGATGAGGTAGTCAAGGTTGCTGGGAAGTGTATGAATTGTGACTCTCTGATAATGCAGAACAATGAATTGCTGCACAACATAAAAAGGCTGAAAGAATCATATGATACTTTGAACAGAGAGATGAATAAGTACAACGAGTCAAGTAGTGAACAAGCTGTAGCAATGAATACACTCAAAGGAGCTTACATGAGACAGCTTGACAATGTCAACTACTACACAGAGAAGTGTGCTGAGCTTAAATTAAAGTTGGCAACACAAAGAATTGAAACTGAAAGAGTTAACAATTTATTAAAAAGTTACTCATGTTCTACTTTTGTTGCTGACAGAATTTACCCTATAGTGGAGGGATTGAAGACGTTTGAAGATGAGAAGACTTCGGAGGAGAAGAAGTCCGAAACAAAAGAAGATGATGAAGTGAAGATTTCTGGTAAGAAACCAAGTGTTGTCTATAACAAATGTCCACCCCCGGTCGAAAATGGATATTCTCCTCGAAATCCAAATTCTGAAAGAGTCGAAAAGGTAACAGATTTACAGTGGGAGTCTGGGTCGTCGGATAACTTGCCAGAAAGTATAGATGTCACTTTCACGTCGTCCGATACTGATCATGAATCCGAATTAATAAAAAAGGTGGTCGATCAGGTGTTGGATAAGGATGAAACAGAGGAGTCAATGTCGGAGTCAAAATCAGAGTCAAAGTCAAAGTCCGACATGTCAAGTCAAAAAGTCAAATTGGGAAAACGGGTGTATAATAAAGAGTTTTTGTTATCAAAATCTAATTTGGATGACGAACCGATCAAAGTAGCATATACTTTGAAAGATTCTGACAAATTATATTCTGATGAGGCTTTTCCAATAAGAGGTGCTAAACCAGAAATGATCAAAAAGGTTTTCAAACTAACAGAAATTAATATTTCTAAAATAAAAGATGTAAATCTTTCTGAAAAACCAAATCATTACACCTCAAGAGTTCAACAACGTTTAAATAAGAAAAAAAGGTTACAGTTCTGGTTCTGGTTTTCAAAAGAAACCAAACCATAACGGTAATTTCAAAAAGAGAGGTATTGGTTTTATTGCACCGAAAAATTATAAAAATGAGAAAATTTATAAACCAAAAACTGTTTTTGTTTCAGGAAAAATGACTGATGAAAAGAAGGAGCAAGCGTTCAGAAAGCAGACGAACAAAGAATTCCTTGCCAAGAAGCAAGATGAAATGAAGAAAAGCTTTGCTCAGAAGAAGATAGAGACTAGAACCTGTTTCCAATGTAAAATAGCTGGTCACATTGCCAGAAATTGTCCAAAGACAATTCAAACAAAACAGGGAGTCTCTGGTAAACTGAAAGAAAAGGTTATTGAGAAAACCGAACCACCAACAAACAGATTCAAAGTTTTTGAGAATTCAACTTATGAGGTTGGTGAATGTTCGAAAAATGTTTTCAAGAGAAAAGAGAAACTTAATAACCAAAAATGGGTTGTTAAGAATTCAAGTGATAATTCTGGTGATGAATCTCATTCCACAAAATTAGAGGAGCCACAGATTGTTATGAAAAAGGAGAAAACGGTTCCGCCTTTGGATGATGCAAATTTTCCACCACTGCGGGCTGAAAATTTGAAATCTAAAATTGGTAAAATTGAAATTTCAAATCAATTCTTTTCTGAAAAGAAAGAATTTGATGTTGAAAAGGCTTTTAACCCCACAGTGCAAAACATGTTTGGTAAAATGATTGATGGAAAGGTTAATGGGGTTAAAGAATTTTATGAGAAAAAGATGGCAGGTAATCAACCGAGTGTTGGTAACTCGGAATCTCCGAAGGACCGTCAGGCTTGGGAGAAAATCTCTAACTGAAAAACCTGATTTGCCGCAGCTCCCAAGTTGGTAATCGCGGAGCATGAATCGGCATCATTCTTATATTGTTTTTGAAATGGAGAATTGGTCACTAGTATGACTTGCTGGAACTCCTAGGTTGGTAAGCGAGGAGTAGGAATCGGCATCTTGAGAATTCAACCTACATATGGCAACTTACAAGTGGTATTGGTTGGTAAGCCATGTGGTTGAAAAATTGGTTGAAAAAGGTTTTTACCTACAAGTGGTAAATCAAGGACATTAAGTTGTACTTGTATTTTCCTACAAGTGGTATTTGGTTGAAAGACAATGTGATGAACCAAACCCCTACCCTATAAATGGTAAAATCAATCAACAAAACTAATTTTCCGGAAAAACCATTTGATAAAACAAACTTAAGTGTTTTGAAATCAATGGGGAAATAGTTTGTTGTGAGGGGGAGTTCTGATTGTTTATGCCAAGTGGATGGCGAACTGAAATGATTCGATATCAGTTGTCACTTTATTTGTACAGTTTGTTTTCAAATTTCGTTAAATGTGTTTGAATTTTAGGGGATGTAAGAAATTTCAGAAAATCCAAAAAACATTTGAAAATTTGAATAAGCCAAAAACATGATAAAATCAAAAATGAGTTTTGTTGTAAAAAAGAGGAAATGATAGTACCTCAGTGGACTGTTACAACATGCTAAAGAAATGGAAAGATAAAATGTGATAAACGATCTTACTAAAGATGTTACGGTGGGCTCAGCTAGACTAGTAGATTAGCGATAACGATACAAACCTAAATGAAAAAGCCTAGTTCTAGTGGGAAACATGGTCAAAAGCATAGTACTTAGTTTTGTCCTTCTTGTTGGTGCACTAAATGTCTGCTGATTACGTCTTAATCAAGTCTTGTGTCTAGATAGTTTGAATGAACACACATTTGGGTTTTTACATGTTAACTTGATGATTTAGCTTGAACTGTTTCAAGGGAAATCATGATTTAGCTTGAACTGTTTCAAGGGAAATCATGATTTAGCTTGAACTGTTTCAAGGGAAATCATGATTTAGCTTGAACTGTTTCAAGGGAAATCATGATTTAGCTTGAACTGTTTCAAGGGAAATCAACATCAGAGGTTTAGCTTGAAACCAGTTCAAGCGAAATCAACAGGACAGGATTTCGCTTCAGACTAGTTCTAGCGAAATCTCATGCTTATAAATAGGGTTGTGTTGTTCATTTGTGTAGAAGACTTGGATCATTGCTTGTGGAACGAAACTCTGTCAAATTGTAATCAGAAAGCAATAAAAGAGAAGAAATTAAAGAGAATAGCTGTTGTAACTTTGTGTGCATTGATTCCGCCTTTACACATGAAGATGAATGTCCTTGACTGACTTTTCGAGGTCGTAGAACGGTCCAACACTTCTTGATTGTGTGCCTACTCAGTAATCGCTGATTGTCGAAAGACATAAAACTGGTTAAGTTTGTGAACTTTCACAACTTTGCTGAAAAGTCGCTGTGATTGTGTATTTCATTTTGCAAAGATTTATACTTGTTTTATTTCTTTATTTTGTTTAAGCATTGGACATCCTCTGCGTATACGTGAGTATCGACCTGGATGTTAATGCCTAAACGTTCTGTTTTATTTTCTTTGGTGTTTCGTTTAAGCTTTGGTCCTCCTCTGCGTATACGGAAGTATCGACCTGTTGGTTAAAGCCTAAACAACTTCAACTTATTTTTATGTTCTTATTTTGTTTAAACATTGGACTTTCTCTGCGTATACGGAAGTATCGACCTGATTGCTAATGTTTAAACATTCTGCTTTGTTTTCGCACAAATCACAGTTGATAAAAGTTTAAAGGCATTACTTGAGTCAGTGTATTGCATGATGAGGGGATATGCTGAGATCGTGGGGTCCATAAGAATTTAGTGCAAATTTAATATACCTTAACGTATCGATAAGCATTTCGAAAGTTTTTAGATTGAGTTTAAGTGGACAAGAATATCGTCAATCTATGTGAATCGTTTAGAACTGAAAATGTTTAAAGCTTAATGGTGTTGGTCATTTGTCTTATAAACTGATATGATCCTCTTACACAAGCTCATAAAAATAGTGTCTGTAAATATTTCTTTATTGCATTTCATTACATTCAAAAATCCAAAAAGATTTTAGTGTGTTTTAGCATAAATTTTTGAAAAATTCAAAAAGATTTTCGACAACTGATGTTGGAGAGCTGATATTCAAAATTCCAAGTGCTAAACTTGATTAACAGGTTTGGGAAAAAATGTATGAAAAAGTTGTATTTTTAGTGGTTATCAAAGATTAAATCATTTTTGAATGATACCTGCAAGTGGTTTCTAAATTTGCAAAATTTTAAATTTGTGAAACTTATTTTTGGGTAGAGATTGTGTAGGTTAACCAGGTTCTGATACCTGAGTTAGATGAATGCCAGGTTTCGATCTGAGAACCTGTGGAAAATGAATTCCAGACTACGATCCCGGCTTTGCGAAAGGGGGAGTCTGAGGACATCAAGAGGGAGTCTGAAGATTGTAGAGACAGATTCAGATCCTGAATATTAAGAGAAAGAGATTGATTGTGGATACTTACAATGGAGAATTTTGAAGAAAGCGAGCAGACTGATAAAGACTGAAGGTTTGACAACCGAAGACTCGACACTGATGACTCGTCAACATTCGAGGGGGAGTCTGTTGGTGCATGCGTCTGTCGACTTCGTCTTGTATCGAGTCTTGTATGTAGAATGATAGATCAGGGCACGTTATACGAGGAAAATAGGAGAGTTTACATATATTTGAGCTAATTTCGTTTGAAGGTGGCTTGTGATGATTCAAACGAAATTAACTTAAGTAATTTCGTTTGAAATGCATCATGACACTTTCAAACGAAATCACTCTACCTATATATATACCACTTGTGCCATTTCATTTGTAACGGTTCCGGTCAGTGTAACGAAGTGCTGCCGAAGTGTCCACAGGCTTGTATTTGATCTAAAATCAATATACGGACAGTTTATAGTGTGAATCTAGCTGAATTGAACTCGATACGTTTGTTTCCGCCACTCGTATTGAGATAAACTCTTCTGATCGACTCGTTCGGGTCTGAAAACGATCCTACAATATATATAATATACCGATTTTCATTAAAAGAAAATTAAAAAAAAATTGGTATGTTTTTGGGCTTTTTTAGTTAGTTTTTTTGTTTTATCATTTAAACTAGTTTTCTCATGATCTGTCCCATATATATATATAGAGGAAGGATCCGTTAGGAACCACCCTTTATTACGATAACCGGGAGAACCAATATGAAAACAACCAAAAATACCTAAAAATAGCTAAAAAACACACAAAATTTTTTTTATATTTTTTATAAAAAAATCGCTACTTTTAGTAGCCATATTTTTTTTAATTTAAAAAAAACTTGCTACTAAAAGCAGCGATTTTAATGTAAAAAATATAAAAAAAAAACAATTTTGTGTGTTTTTTGTATTTTTTTAGATTTTTTTGGGGTTTAGTTTTTAGCATTTTAAATTTGGAGGGGGGGGGGGTAGGTTTTTGGGTGGTGGGGGAAGGGAGTTTAGGTTTTGTTTTGTTTTGTTTTTTTGTTTTTTTTTTTTTTTGGGGGGGGGGGGTTAGGTTTTTTTTAGGTATTTTGGGGGGTTTAGTTTTTAGCATTTAGCTGGGGGGGGGGGGGGGTTGGGGGTTTAGGTTTTGGGGGGGGGGGGGGTTGGGGTTAGGTTTTTTTAGCTATTTTAGGTGGTGTTCACATTGATTCTCGCGGTTCTC